>JAHDVE020005544.1:0-292095 GCA_022606495.2 Halesus radiatus
ACCTTTTGTGATGTCAAACCACGCCGTAAAATCACCGTTTGTTCTAACACATGCAACGCTTCCCTCGTACAGCGATGCGATTGCCTGTATAAGATTTGTATTCACACCATTCTTAGACAACACCTTCCATAACTTTTTTCTGTAAACTCTGTCGTATGCGTTTTGTAGATCTACAAAAGCACAGAAAAATTTCTGTTTTTTTTTGCCAGAAACTTCTCTGTGAGCATACGCAACGAGAAAATTTGATCCATGCACCCCCTTCCACTCATAAATGCGCCTTGCACATCCCATATTTTATCCTCCGTTTTCATTTGTACCCTTTCAATCAATATCCATGTATAGATTGAATAACCACGGTGACATTACGCAGCCTTGCTTAACACCTTTTGTGATGTCAAACCACGCCGTAAAATCACCGTTTGCCCTAACACATGCAACGCTTCCCTCGTACAGCGATGCGATTGCCTGTATAAGATTTGTATTCACACCATACTTAGACAACACCTTCCATAACTTTTTTCTGTCAACTCTGTCGTATGCGTTTTGTAGATCTACAAAAGCACAGAAAAATTTCTGTTTTTTTGCCAGAAACTTCTCTGTGAGCATACGCAACGAGAAAATTTGATCCATGCACCCCCTTCCACTCATAAATGCGCCTTGCACATCCCATATTTTATCCTTTGTTTTCATTTGCACCCTTTCAATCAATATCCTACCATACAGCTTACCAACTGAACTTAGCAGGCTAATAGCCCTGTGATTTCCACATTCCATGCGTGACCTTTTACCTTTGTATGGAGGCATGATCACAGCTCTTCTCCAATCTAATGGGGTGTAACCCTCTTCTAGACACTGGTTAAAAAGTTTGCATAACCATGTGAGAATTATACGGCTATTTCCTTTAAAGTATTCAGCAGCAAGATTGTCGAAACCAACAGCCTTACCATTCTTCATACATCTAATTGATCTTTTAATTTCATCCATGCTAATTTTGGGAATATTCACCCCATCGTCATTCATACCTGACTCGCCACTGGAATCTCTATCACTAGGATTGCTTTCGAAGACCTCTTCAAAGTATTTCATCCATCTCTCTTTTATTTCTTTCTCATTCGTCAACATTTTTCCATCTTTCGATTTTATTACTTTCACACATCCACTTTCAGGGCCATTTCGTGACTTTTTGACCTCCTTCCAAATTAGTTTAATATTTTCTGGGAAGTGGTTTGTTATTTTGATCCCCTCTTCCTCTTCCAGGCGTTTCTTTCGTTCTTTCACTCCATCACGTACTCTTTTCTTGCATCCCTTGTAAACTTCTTTCGCTCTATCCCTCTCTTCGCTAGAAGCACTGCCAGTCGCTATCAGAAATAACCACGCTTTCTTCTTCTCTGAGACCAGTGCTTTTATCTCATCATCCCACCATGCATCACCTTTCTTTCTACCTTGCGTACTTATTCTACATACCTCTCTAGCAGATTCACAGAGGCTCACTTTTATGTGGTCCCATGTTTCGTCTATGCTTAGGCCGTCCATTACGTTATCATTCAGTCTCATCTAACATTTGAAAAATGTTATTTCCATCATGAGCTGTGTAGTTAAACAAGTATTCCAATTTATATTTCAAATATTAAACAATGCCATAATATTGTGTGTTAATTTTTTTATTTTTATAAATAATGAAAAATATTTCATAAAAAGAGTAATGATACAAAAAAGGGTAGTGCGACTATTAGTTATACATTTAAAAAAAAAAATTATCTATCCTTTATAACATTTTCATTAAAATGTATCGGAAAGTTGAGAAAAGTTATTCTTAGTCAAGATTCAACCCAGAAATCCTTTGAGAATGTAAATCTTACCGCAGGACACTATTTTCAGGAAATTTATATGTTTTTTAAAGATAAAAGAGGCACTGAGAGATTTGAAGGTGTTTAGCGTTGTGGCTGCAGGGGAAAGTTTTAAATGTCTCTGTGGAAAGCTGTTTGACTTTTGTTTCGAGAGAAAAAAGGTTTTTAACATTATTTTAAGAACTGACACTTTATGGAGAAAGGCATTTATGGATTACATATTTTCAGGCCATTAAACGCGCATCGTACATACCTATGGATGCTGTTTTTTGACGATGAAAACTAAAGCATTTTTTTTGTTTTCGATGTTATTTTTACCGTCTAATTGGATTAGTGAATTTTTTTACATAATCCAAAAATAGTCCAAAAATTTCGAGAAAAACGGCACCTACAATTTACAACTCTATTTATTATTGCTTCACATTTTAACTACTCTTCAACGATACTTTTCTTGTGCGATGACAGAGGACAAAACAAATTACAAATTCTCCAAAATAGAGCAATGCGAATAATACTAAAGCGAAATAGATATTCAAAAGTAACTAAAGTGTTAGAAGAATTTAATTGGATAACAGTGAAACAAATGCTGACACTGAACACAATGATTTTTATACATAAAATAAGAAACAACTTGTCACCAAAATATTTTTCTAACAATATTATTTACAACGTGGACATTCACAGACATAATACTAGATCACGTAAGGAAATCAGACTACAAAGCCAATACACAAAACAGTTTATTTTACAAAGGAATGAAATGTTATAATGCTCTGCCGGTCCCAATCAAAATTACACGAATGAATTCATTTAAAATAGATTGTACAAACCATACTTATGCAAGAAAAAAATTCATTAGTTTTTAAATTATCATTACCCATATGTAAAAATATAAGTTACAATAATTAGTTACATGTATATGAATTATAATTAGTTATTTTGTAAACTTAAATGTACAAATAAAGCAAATAAAAAAATACGGGACTTATTTTTCAACCGGTGTTTTTTTGATGTATTACATCATTTCATTTTTAATTAACATGTCTACATACGAGTACACAGACGCAATAAATAAAATAAATGAATACCTACAAAATATAGCAAAATGGCTGAAAATCAACAAATTGAAACTGAACGTGAACAAAATAAAAATATAGGCAATAAAATTTGTGTTCAAAGATAGATTTAAATTTGTGTTCAAAGATAGGCTTAAGTTTGTGTTCAAAGATAGGCTTAAATTTGTGTTCAAAGATAGGCTTAAATTTGACGATTTGTGATGAAAAAATTGAAAAAGTAAATCACATCAAATATCTAGTTGTTTTTTTTAACATTAAAAAAAAAATACAATGCGAATAGTCTCGATAAACTACTTCTTTGTTACATATTTGTAAAAAGCATTAACTTTGTGGCTCGCCATAATTTACAATAAAAAAACACATAAATTTGTTGTAGACCACTTTTATTTTATTAAAACTCTACCGGTTTCGGAAGCACCCTTCCCTTCGGAAGGATTTCCTACAATTGCTTACCCCCCACTCCAACACCTAAAATTTATATGTCTTGTCAGTATTCTATATCATAAGTTAGTTTTAATATTCTCCTGATGAAGGAAGGGTGCTTCCGAAACCGGTAGAGTTTTAATAAAATAAATGTGGTCTGCAACAAATTTATGTGTTTTTTATTGTACTTCTTTGTTGTTTGTCTAACTGGAGCTTGTTATTCAAAACTTAAAATTTACAGTTAAGGTTATATATACTCGTATATCGATATAAAATAAAAACTTAAAGGATAAATATTTCTCTAGAATATTACTCATTAATATTCCCACAAAAATATAAAAAAGTAACATAAAAAACATAGACGACAACAATAAATCGTACATAAAATTAAATTTCCTTTTATCCAATACAAATAGTTTCTTTCAGCTAGCCAGGTTTTCAAGTTATTTATTAACTGTTTAGATTTAATACAGTTTTTTTTTATTTCATCGGGTAACATATTTAAACAGCTGGGAATCATGTGATCTAAAGTTCTTTGTCCATATTTGTTTGTATGCTTCCGAACCATTAATCCTTCATTAAAATTGAAACGAGTATTGTAAGTGTGCTCTAGTCTATTTGTTTAATATATGGGGTTATTAATATGCTGGAAATAATTTTGTACCACAGAATTGCTCCTACTGAAAGAATTTTGAGATTGATGAATGAATGGATCGGTAATATTGAATTCGATCCAATTTTCATTTATATGGGACATCTGTTGACTTTTTTAACAAGTATATATAAGTCGATAGGTATATCTGAGATACTATCTAATGATTACAAATAAATTACAATGAAGTTTATAAGCTTCAATAGGTTATTCCAAAAAAAAATTCATATGCAAACCTACAGTCGCCTCACATTTAGGTTACTACTATACCATATTTTATCCAATGAAGGACACTTAAGCAAGCTAGAAATGATTCAAAACAGATCTATGAGAAGTACACAGAGGCAAATATACAAACATCAATCAAATGAGAGAAGAGCTTAATTGGATTCCAATAAAAAACGAGACTTATATACAATGTGTTAATTTTTATACATAAAATTCTTCGTCCACTCCGAAAACATATAATAGATTTAGCCAAAACATTTTACTCCAAATTAGAATCCATCCATATCCAACCTCGGCCGCTGGATCCCCAGCACCGACCCCCTCCATCTCCGCCCAAATTCCATCTTATGCCCTCCATTACCTTAGTGAGCGGGATTAAATATAAGATTTCTATCAGCAAGTGCCGCTAGCACATTAAACACACTTTACAATTCTTTGAAATAAAAATAAATAAAAACCCTACAGTAGCAATAGGCAGCCCGCCCACTGTGCAGAGAAGATTACCTCCACATTTATTCACCTCTAACCACATTTGACACAGGAAAAGGGAGAAATGTTCCCTGACACTGTACACAAAAATTTTACAATACGATATATACATAAAATTCTGATGAACTAAATGCCAAAATATTTTATTAATGAAATTGGGTTAAATAAAAATATATATAATTTTTAAACCAGAAATGTAAACAGAATTAGATTACCGCACATGAGTAAAAGAGAGGCACAGAACTGCTTAATGTATAGAGAACTGAAAGTGTACGATAAGATGCCTGAAAGGATGAAGAATGAAGGAAGGATGAATGTATTTAAAAATAATTGTTATGTTTACTTTAAAAATATAAATTAATAAACCACAAAATGTAACCGGATACGTACTTTATATACATAAATTGTAATGTAAATTAACTTAATATTATATATAAAATTGAATGTTTGTCAGTTTGTGCTCGATTTTCTAGATAATTACACAACCGGTTTTGCTGAAAGTATCACAGTTCATTCTTATTAGTGTAGGAAAGATTCAGAGAGTAGTTTGAATTAAATCCAATACCTAAAACTGATGTTATAAGGTTTTAAAATTAGTATGAAAAACCTTGAACCAGCAATGTTTTATTAAGGTTAGCCCATAGATATACCACTCTGGTTACATAATCAAAAGAAGAAGGTTAGTTTCTGTAGAATATTTTCAAAATGGAAAACACAATTAGGTACCTACTTAAGAACTTTACTATTTAGATGCATTTTGAAAAAATAAATGTTTGGAATGAAATAATTTAAAAAAATTAATGTTTCTTTCTTTCTTTATTTAGAGATAGTAATAGTCGTAACAGGGCATTACTTTCGCTGTCAAATCAATTATGGGACCCTAACGACAAGAAAGAATTCACAACTTGAAAACTTTATTTAAAAAAAAAAAATCCTGTGCAAGGCTAGTAATAAAATGAAATGCGATAAATAAGAGCAGACAAACCGAAAACAAGAGTGTTGAAACTCGGGCGAAGCCGGGTAGTAACTATCCGTAAATAATTGAAGTAATTTATCCTGGAAGATATGACAAGTATGACGAAATTATCCACCTAGTCTATTTCAACTCATTTGCTTAAAGATACGAGCAGGAAATGGTACTCCAGTGTTAAATTTCCCTGAATATCAAACCTCCGAGTTTCAGGCTAAGTACATATTATATTAAAATACCCCCAATCCTTTGTTAGTCGAGCGCTCCGCTCCGTTAGCAGAGCATTCAATATGAACATACAATATTATGCAAGACTCGGTTAGGTTGCATCTTCTTTGCTAACGTGCTCGTATCTTACGTTATAGTACCGCGAAAGATGAAGCACAACGATGGGGAAAAATATTAAATTACTTTTTTTTTTTTTTTTTTATATGAATACTTCACAAGAGTCCCAACTGCCCCCAGCCGACTGGAGCCAGTGAGACTATGGCATTCCCAATTGGGGAATGTTGTGAGGCTGAAGGTATTGGGGAGGGGAAGGAGAAGGGGAAGAGGAAGGTTGGGAATACCTGGCTATTCAGATCTGGTCACCAAACACAGCTAAAATCCATTTCAAGCAACGTTTCAATTCTGAATGGTGGTCTTTCACCAGGGCGATACTGAGAGTATCTTCCACTCTGGAACGTGCGCAAATATACACTATATTATTTTTAAATGAATTAATTGTGAAACAACACAAATTAATTAAATAAAAATTACTTGCGCACGCCGGGATTTGAACCCGCGACCTTCGGATTCGTAGTCGAGAGCCTTACCCCTCGACCATGGAGGCCGTCAAAAAACTTGAAAAAACATTAAATACGAAAGATGTATGTAATCCCCATAGATGGTTCAATTTCTCCCACCCACACAAAATATTATTAGAATTTTTATTTCATACTAGCTGATGTGTACTTGGCCTTGTTCAGGATTATTCATTTTTTCGGAATAAAGTTATGAAGTTGTGAATTCTTGTTTGTCGTTTGGGTGCTATAATTGATTTAACAGCGAAAGTAATGCCTCGTGACGACTATTACTATCTCTGAACAACGAAACAAAGAAACGTTCATTTGAAATTCAAAATATGTCTACATAATAAAGTTCTTAGTAGGTACCTACTCGTGTTTTCCATTTTGAAAATATTCTACCCGAACAAACCTTCTTCTTTTGAATATGTAACTGTGGCTAACCAGAGTGGTATATCTATGGGTTAACCTCAATAAAATATGGCGGGTTCAATGTTTTTCATACTAATATTTAAACGCTATAGCAACAGTTTTGCTATTGGATTTCAAACTACTCTCTAAGCCTTCCCGATACTAGTAAGAACGAACTGTGCTATTTTCAGAGATACTGGTCTAGTAATTTTCGAGAAAATCGAGGACAGACAAACAGAAATAATATTAAACAGTAAGATTAGTGCGTGCCAGAAGATGTAAATTACTTTTATATCTTTTTCCCCTTTTCCTATTTGGGTCAGGAATCCATTGCATCGACGAGGCGCCTCCGTGCGTCCCTGTCATGTGGTACGTTGATGGCATCTATCAATAGTAGATCTTGCCTCTCCTCGCACAGCCTCTGGAGTTGCTTCTCCCACCCGTGTCTGGGGCGGCCCACCGGACGTCTTCCATCTGGAATAGCACTCAGAATTTTCCGCGGAATTCGATCGTCTGGAATTCTTAATACGTGCCCAAGCCCCCTCAGTATCAACTTTTCTATGAGGACTAGCAGTGGTTTGATGTTTAGCTCACCTCGGTTCATCGAGCTTCTTATTCGATCATATTTCGTGACTCCTGCAACTCCTTTCAAAAGTCTTTGAAAATATTACTCATCAAAACAACTACACAGCTACAGCAGAATCATTCTAAAGAGATTTTTGCTTGTGTAGTGGTGCACTGTGTCGTAAGACTTCTGTAAATTAAGGGGGGAGGGTGTTACAAACCATTTCGAAACAATTTGAATCACAATCGGTGTACGAGTACATCACTACAAAAGCAAGAATCTCTTTAAAATGATTTGCCTGTATATTCTTCTAAAGGTATTTCATCCTTCAGATGTACGAGTACATAGCCATAACACAGACCGTAGACGCACCGAGCACCCTCTGGCGGGCACGGCTGGCGGCTGCCTAGCCAATCAAATTACCAACTAATCAAATTATCCACAAAGGTACCCACTTACCTCCCACCCACCGCGCGCTGGTTTCAATACAAATTTCCATTTTGGGCGACATAAACATCTTTTTAAGTTCTCCCCCTATACGTATATAGAAAACGGTCCCCAAGAGCCGGTTTCCGGAGTCCACTAAATCTTGTATGAGCATTTTTTGATCAAGTAATGGTAGATTTAATAAAACAAATAATAACGGGTAGAATATTTTGAAATGACATTATCAAATATAAAACACGGGTATCAATTCAATGCTCCACCGTAAAAAGCTTTTTTTTTTAATTTTTGGTACATTCCTTTTTATCTATAATGAATGTTTGTCTGTGTGTTCGTGATTTTCAAGAAAATTACTCTACCGAAATACGAAAATAGCACAGTTTGTTCTTATTAGTGTCGGGAAGGTTTAGAGAGTACTTCGAATGAAATCCAATGTTTAAAACTGCCGCTTAAAATTAGTATTAAAATGTTGTATTGAGGTTAGCCCATAGATGTACCACTCTGATTAGCCACAGATTACATATTCAAAAGAAGAAGATTAGTTTGGGTAGAATATTTTCAAAATGGAAAACACAAGTAAGTACCTACTTAAGAACTTTATTATTTAGATACATTTTGAAAAAATAAATGTTTGGAATGAAATAAAATTTTGAAATGAATATTTCTTTGTTTAGAGTTAGTAATAGTCGTCACCAGGCATTACTTTCGCTATCAATTCAATTATGGCACCCAAACGGCATGCAAGAATTCACAACTTCATAACTTTATTCCGAAAGAAAAAAATCTCGCGAAAGGCCGGGTACACATCAGCTAGTATTGCATAAAATGGTGAATTCGTTATAAAGACTAAGCTTTTACAAACAGTGAAGCCTCAGTCACACAAAGCGATTCCGTAGCTGCTATTTGAGAACGATATCGCTTCGTGTGACAAGGTATTCGCTGCTAGTAACTCAATGAACAGCTTTTAAAAACAATAGCGTTTCGATTAGAGCATAATTAAATCTGATCGCGATAAACGTGCGATTTTGATGGTCACGCGACTCGGGCATGTGACACCTTGTCTCGCCGGATATCTCAATTCACTAGTCGCCAGTAGTTGAATGTTTTTGGTTTGTTTCATGTATTTTTCTACATGCAGGACATTTCACTCGCTACTACTTTCGCAATTTCAGTAGCTCCGTCTGACTAATAGCGGAACAACAAGTGGTGATAGCAGCGACGAAATCACTCCGTGTGACTTAGCCTTAAGAGGAACGGCTGTGAGCCCTATTTCAAATAATACTTAATTGGATTTGAGGCCAAAATATTCACCCAAATTAAATTATTTAAAAAAATTAAAGGTTTTATATATTACTACCAGTTACTATTCGGTTTCGCTTGAGTTTCAACACTCTTTTTCATGAAAAAGCATTCGATTCGTTTATTCTTCGATAACGTCATCATTAGCCGCTTCAAATGGTATGTAAATATATTTAAATTTCTAAATAATGTGCAGTCGTACGTTTTTTTTAAATAATAATGGAACAAACAAAAATTGACTAATTTATTTATTTATTTACATTGCGTACATTTGTATTTGAAAAACATAGTAATTTATCATCAATTGGGTACATGTAAGTTGAAGTTGCATTATGTTTGCCTGGTCGATATTAATTTGTAGCTAGACATATTGCCTAAAAGTAAAAGTTATATAAATGGGACAACAAAACCGTATCTCGCATTATTTTATTGGAGGTGAATGGATATTTCAAAGCTCCATTAAGGTATATGGCTGATAGATCCATTTTAACTTCACACCCTTTTTCATAAATGACGCTTACATGAAAAAAAGTTTTAATGAAACCATAAGTAGTAAAACCATGACAGTAACATCGCAAGCTGAAAGCTTGCATTATAATATGTAGGTACATCCAGAAAGAATACAAGGTTGTGCAAATTTCATGACGACAATGCTTACAGTTATGGACTTTTTATCGCTTCAAACATATTTTTAAAAAATACTTTCTGTTTCATAAATAAGTAAAATTATCTCAATGTGTGCCAGATTCTTTTTTATTTCAACGTTTTATTTGCCTTTCCCTCTAATCTTTTCCCGATACCCATACATCAAAACTGGAATAAAACCTGTATCACGAACAAAAACGAAAAACCCATGTTAATCCGCAAATATCGCCGAAATGAAGCACCTCGCGAATGAGGGATCGTTTTCCGGTAAAAATATCGAAAAAACGGTACATTATTTTTCATTAAGCGCTCGCAGAAGGGAGACTGACCGCCGCGGAACAAATCGCCGAATCGATGCAAATCATTTAGTCATAAAGTCCGAGTAATCGCCGCAGTCCGTTTTTCATTTTCGAGCATCAATTTTCCATGGTAGAAAGGCGACTTGATCACACCCACTGAAAAGATCAATCGATAGAAGAGTGCTGTATCCGCGTTCTCGAAGTAAGGTTCTATTTTTCCTTACTTCTAGTGAAATTGTTAAAATATTCGATTAAAACCATCGTTATATCAGTGCTAGATTTGGTGTATCACACAAATAAGTACGACAATTTTGGTCCACCTATGAGCAATGTACGATCACTTTAGCCAAAACAATGTTACAAAACGGCATAGACACTGTTTTTATTTAATTTTTTTCAACAATGATTGCATTTTCATTTTATTCTTATGTTTGACGAACAGATTTTCGATATCGATTTAAATAAGCCATTTTGATTTGCTGCCAAAATGACGTATTCGTTTTTGTTCGTAAATATGGCGTTGTTGACGTCACGCCGGGCAATGTTAGTAGGGTCCCGGGACAGCTGTCTTACCAGCCAGTAGCGTTGTTTACATCGTAATCGCGTCGTAGCCATTCCGAGCCGTTGAATATGCAGTTTTAGATCACTTTTAAAATCAGTAATCAAGAATGAAAATTACGCATTTTTGGTACGATGCTGAATCAGAGACATAAACTTTAAATCTTCCAAACCTTTTAAAAGTTTAACCTAATTTGCAAAATTGTAAAATTATGAAGCACGCGAAACATGTCATGCAGCCACAAAGCGCAGACAAATGGATATACATCACACTTCTTGGAACTATCTGCTCGGTGGTCATCCTCAGGGGTAGGTACTTGTAAGTCGCGCCACTTCGGGATGGATGACGCATTAATGGCCAGTCGACTTAATCAAACTTAGGCTCGATAGGGAGGAGGTTGGTAGCTATAATTTTTGCATATTTTTATTCGAAATACGATCTTAATATTTATGCGACACTTTAAGAACACACCAATAGGTATGGTATTTTTTTGACTGACTTTGCTTATCAGAGGTTGGCTTTCTACAGAGGAATCTTTACTTCGATGATTGAATCCCGGAATAACTCTGCGGAACTGGACTCGTATCAGTCGCGAGGTTTTCAAAGCCAAGAAGTAATATTTTAACAAAAAATACTGAAATCTCGACAACGCAACACAGTTTTGCGCAGCTGTTGCTTGGATTTGTGGCGGTTCCTAATTACAACATGTTTTTGAGCTCTGTTACCACCAAGCTAACGCGCCCGCAGTTTGCTCGCCGTGTCGTAGCTTCCCCGTTCCTTCTGAAAAATAAGATGGTGAATAGTATACTAGTACATTTTTTCGATTTGAGTATTTTGCCTTTTTTTTCGTTAAGAAACTCTTCAACGCATTTTAAAATACAATAAACCGCTGATAGGGACTAATTAAAAAAAAAAATATATATTCATTCGAGCATGATATAAAAATTCACTAGTATTCCGCTTGTGCCACGAGTTTCCGACATAAGTTTGTACAAGAAAGGTCGACAAAAAATATGCTAGGTATATATAACATACAAAGCTCTTTGTCTTCTTAAATCTGGCTGATTCTTGATACGGCAGACGTATTGATATACCACGCTTTGTTGTGGAAAGCATTTCGCAAGAAAAACACTGCTGCGTACACCGGAAAAATAAAGACCTCCATTAATAATGCACGACAATCGCTCCCTCTGAATGTAGACGAGCAATAATTGATCTACCTGTGTATACAAACATAAATACACTCAGGAACACAATGCCTGGTGCCTGCCATGGGCTACAGCCCGCCTGGCGGGAGTGCTAGGAGAGCTACAAGGGAACAAGGCGAGGGTTGCTTCAATCAGGTCGCGCCTCGATTGAACGCGGGCGGCAAATGAGCACGGACGGCAAATGGTCGTACCTCTCGAAAATATTATTTTTTCCATCGAGTTTGGCAAAAATTGAACGATTATTTAAGGACGTATTATTACTTATTTAGTTTTTATCTTGTATACGCCCCTTAGGGGCTTGTGACACAGGTGTAAAACATAATGTAACAAATTATCATTCACACGTAACAAAAAGAAAATTCATTTTAATTACACTTCAAACGTTACACATATCACTGAAGTAGAATCTATTGGAGACTTTGGGGTAATACTGGATGTGAAACTAAATTTTATCAAACAAACTAGTGAGGTTATCAATAAAGCCAATAAAATGCTGGGATTTATAATTCGTATTTCAAAATCTTTTCGTAACATAAAGACTGTGTACTCCCTTTACACCGCGTATATCTGCCCCCCCTTAGAATATTGCACACCGATATGGACACATTTATACCACGACAAGTCCGTATTGAAAGAATCGAAAGCATTCGACGTAAATTCTTTAAGCATATAAATTATAAATTTAATTTACACAAATACTTAAAATTCCATAGCTTCATGACGCTTCACGCTCCTTAGCTTCATGAATAAAACACTCGTATTTAACAATTGTTAGCACAAGAAACTTTGTTGGCTTACGGTTTGTTAACTGTATACCCGTATATATTTGTATTAAAATCTATTTATTTCTCACAAATAAATAAATAAATAATATTATATAACGTACACCGATAGTATAGATCGTATTCATAAAACACAACAAAAAAATATTTAATATATCTTACAAACAAATTACAATAACACTGTCTATGAATAATTCCATATAATTTGCAACAAAGGGGAATATACAAAACACACAGCATATTCACTCATACGTATGTTCTAGATTCGCATATTTTTAGTAATTGTTGAGGATGTATGCTATTATAGTCTTTTTGTATTTGCATTCCAACATATGTACCATATCTGAAAAAGTATTACCTTCTGCGTGAAGTCTAGGTACAAGCGAGTTTTGAATGACTGAAATTATTGTTACAGTTCTCTAGTAATTCTAGTTGCAATAGTAAAATTAATTAAGGTAAGTAAATCGGGGTTGTCTATAATACCATTAACAATTTTTAAAATAAATGTTTGAGTTTTAAATAATTTTAATTCTTTCATTAAGTAATTGTAATTTATAGTTTCAATAATTAATCCGAGTTTATGGTTAACACGTCTTAGAGATTTATTTTGAACTTTTTCAATGAAATCGGAATGGATTGTATAGTGAGCTATAATATTTGTGAAAACATGTTTGTTGGGAATTATAATAATTTTAACCATATTTGTACAAACTAATTTTCATTGGCTTTCTACACGTGGAAACGGGGAACAAGAAATCATAAATTTAAGGTTATGTATGGTTTTTATTTTATCCTTCAAAGTAAAAATGTTCATGTAGTTTATAGGGTTTATGAATCACAGGATCGCCACTGTCGTGATTTTTCTCTGTTTTGCTTTGTTTTGAGGATCAATTTCTACAGAATTACTTGGTATCAACGCAGCATCCGAATCTGTCATTTGACAATAAGGAACTCCAGTAAAAAATATAATCACTTTCAAAATATATATTCATATAGATCAGCAAACACCGATTCTGGATATATAACTTTTATTATATATTGTATACGTAGAATTTATAAATAGTTATTTAAAAGTGAATAAAAAATTTGCTCTTCAAAACACAGGGTTATATTGGTACCATTAAATTTGGAACATCTGACGTCATGTGCGCATTCTATTTTTTGATAAGTATAAAAAAATTGATTTTATTTTGTATTTTAAATATATATTATATTAGTTTTAGAAAAATTTTAACTTAATTTGGGTGACTTTAAGCTCTATAATTATTGTTCAATATAAACAATTATTATTCATGAAAGAAATTAGAGTATTCACGATCAAACCAATTTTCAATACTGATATTATGATAATGCTCAATACTATTATTATTATTTGAGTTCAAATTTCTAAAAAGGTACATTATTACATTACTTATGTTGAGGCATGGTTTACCATAAATATAATATACAATTATGTACGGTAAGGTTCATCCCTGTTTTCTCATTTGACATTCTAACCTCAAAACTGATAAAAACCGACCGGTCATAGATTTGGAGCGTTTTGGCGGGCTTTGAAAATTAAAATTTTGATAATAATTTTACTATTCAAACTAACTTTAAAAAAAATTTAAGTTTTAACGTCATTATTGATAAAAAAAATCTAAAATTGTCCTGGCCTTCCTTATTGCAGGCGGTTTTGAGAAGATGCACTCGGTTTGGTTTTTTCAAATGTTTTTTTCTACTCAACATATTTACTAAAGAATTTAACGCAAGCAAGCACCATTACTGATTTTTTATATTTCTATATTGATTAAGTTATTTCGCATGTAACGTAACACACATAGACAAGCACATTATTTATTTACTTCTTATTTAATAGATTTATTTCCACATTATCAATAAAATAAGCGTGCTCAGTTGAGGCACGTTCTATTCGTGTGCGCGATAAGTATATTTGATAGTAATGCATCGTGTGCATATTATGCAGCAGGGGCGCCCACACTTATACTCGTGAAGATCGACATAAAAAATATTAGGAGTCAAGCGATCGAAAACTCAAATTAAATCATGGAAGGATCGCATTACCTATTTTCCGAACGTTCGTGGTCCGCAAAGGATGCAAGTATTGTCAATCAACATCGTGATTTTTATGTAACATTTTTTTGTATTTTGTAAATCGATCACCATTTAACAAATCAATAAATATACGAAATCGACGCAGGCGAAATTTTTGTTGGATTAAAGTCAACCCAATAAATGCTCTTGATTTTACCATTCGAATATAATATTACCTACATGTAAAAAACCTTGAATTTTAGTGCGACTGATTCAAAGCATCGAAGACGGTCAGATTTATTGCCACAATAACTCACATCTGAATTGAACGACTCATAATTTTTTTTTTGTTGAACCGAGAACAACTAGATTTAACGACTTATTCCACATTAGCCGGACGCGCACAAATGCTGGTGTCAGGGATCCAATCAGAAGAACGTACGAATTATTCAATCAAAATCAAACTTTGATGGATCCGACATATTCTTTGATAGTTGCTGTACTTTTAAGAGAAAATTGAAAGCTATTTTCACACTCACTTCAACGAACAGTGTGACAACATTGTGTGCTTTTTTATTATTGCTTTGTATATCGCTATTTTTAATTTAATCATAATATTTTTCCCCTTACATTCTTGTAAAAAATTATTCGTAGTTTATTTGCCTTCTGTTCCTTTATTTAGACATTGTTCACTTTTTCAAAGTATTTCTGTGTAATACAATCTTAAACTCAGCTTTCTGTTCATTACGCCACTTAGCAAAATAAAACTGTACAGTTATACAGCAAACCACGTAGCGATAGTTCAAAATGACAACATTTTACACTGCACGCAAGTTGTGTTATTATGGGGTGGAGTGGAGTGTGCATTAATACTTGCGTGTGTTGGAGTGTGCACAAGCGGGAGGGGAGGGGGAGGTTGTAAATTATTGTTCTCCCCTCTATTCAGAGTGTCATTCCTGGGCTTATCTTCCCAAACACATTTGACCGAGAAGTTGAACATGAAACGTTGCAAACGCTCACTTCTTCAAACGAAATTAAACAAGAGTCGAATAAATGATATTCATTCCCCGTTTTAATGCTGATGTTTAGTTACTCGTTACTTGAAATTTGGTAGTTGTATTCCAACACATTATTGTACGCAATGCTATGCTATTATAACTAATTGATATGGGTACCTGACGACTTCTGTGATCGATCCTCGACTACGAATCCAAAGGTATCGGGTTCGATTCTTGGCGTACGCAATTTAAAGTTTATTTAATAAATATATATTATTACACATGTAATTACTAGAAATTATTATTTTAATACTGTGTATATTTGTATCGCCCGTAGTATCGCCTCGGTGAAAGACTACCATTTATAATCTAAACTTTGCTTGAAATAGCTATAACCGTTTATGGTGAACAGATCTGAATAGCCAGCTACTTCAAAATCTTCCTCTACTCCATCAGTTTCTCCTTCGCCCTGCTTCCAGCCTCACAACATACCTACTATAAGGATGCCCTAGTCAAACTGGCTGCGAGCAGTTAGATCTTATATTGTGCTGTTTCATAATACGTCTCCGATGCCGTTCCTCATCTTTAGTATATTTCAATTTGAATAATATACCCTGGAATAGAATAAACAACATTATCTTGTTACGTAGACAAGCTGAAGTATCCGATGTTGCCCGGGGTTATGAATCCAACCCCTGCTTCTTTCTCTTCGCCTACCCCAATCCCTACCCCTACCCCTAGCGTCACGATTTACACATTACGTTTGTTTTTTTCTTCAGTTTTTTACTGTTTAATATGGGAAGCCAAGGTCGTCCCAAGTGGTTTGCTACGGTAGGTGACTTAGCAGGGTGGGCTGGTTCATGGGGTGAGGTTTGTCCAGGTTTTGATGGCGGGTGCGTCTGCCCACCTACTGCGTGGCGGGCCGGATCGGGAGACGCCGGTTGAGGGAGACACACTGATCTCTCCAGCCAAACTCTCGACCCATCGCCTTGCACCGCAGTGGGAGGGATGGATTTATTCGTCAATCACCTGGACACACTTACCCACAGATTTCTACCCACTCCCAGAAATTCATTTGTTATTTTCCTTAAAAAGACTTTCCACACAGTATCCCCAAGATGACGAAGGGATTTTTTTCCCAGGATCTTCCGTGTTGAGTTTATGTAAAAAAAAAATACATTGTTGAATGTAATGTACAAAATTCTTGTTAAATTCAACATTGTGCTGAATATTTTTTTATTATTGCTTTTTGTATCTACTGCATAAAATATATTTAATATGTTATTAACTATTCGCTGCACTCTCTTCGAACTGCATCCCCGAGTTTCGTGGTCGGCTCATAAAACTGAGTGATACGTAACTCAATCTGATCAATATTACTCATTAATATTATCTTTTTTTACTACTCAATTTTTAACACATTTTTTTCCTCATAGCACCAACCAGTACCTATCAAACACATATACATAATTGTTTACTCTAAAATATTTGTATTTCTCATCTCTTCATAAGTACTTAACTATTACACTATACTCAAATTGTCTGGTATACATAATTGTTTTTTTCTGTACTGTTCTTCACATCTCTTTATACTTAATTATTATACTTTTTTCTAGATATACTATATTACCATACAATGTCAATACTTTTTACGCTTCTATTTCTGTATAATGGCCAATAATATGAACTTAACTTGTCAATTTGACTGTCCTAAAACGGGATTTGTTCCCAGTTGGAAAGTAGAAGTACATTTATTGTTAAATGTTGTATGTTTCAAATAAATAAATAAATAAATTAATTAATTGTTCGTTAAAATCTACTCGTATCGTCACCTTGAAATGAAATAAATAACATTTTGTTGTTATTGTTTACAGTGCACTATTCACAACGCGCCCAGATTCACTCATTATGGTTCTATTCCCCGGTTTATTTCAATGGCGATAATAAACCCTAAAATAGAGCACAACATAACTTGAAGGAAAATATTTCACCATGCAAATTAATTTTAGGAACGCCCGCTTCAAAAATGTGTGTACGAGCAAGTTAATGAGAGAGAGTGGTGACTTTGATGTCGGAGGCTTTATTAACAGCGGTTTAAGTAAAACGAAGAAGGGTTGTCGCTGAAGGTTGTAGAGCTGGCGTAATAAGTCATTCAACTTTTAGGCGAGCAAGCGGCAAGCGGGGCGCGCGCCCCTTACCTCACCTCGCGGGGGATTGTAATTGTGTAGTCGAGTGCGTGTTTACTAATGTGTACCAGTCAACTTTACTACTAACACCCTGGTGAACTAAATACAATGACGGTACAAGCAAGATGGGGTTGGCTGTTGTCCAAATGAAAAAGTTACTTTTTTTAATGTGAATGTCGCACAAGAGTTCCGACTGCTCCCAACTGTCTGGACCCAGTGGGACTTTGTCATCACTGATAGGGGTATGTTGCGAGGCCAAAGGGAGTGGAAGATTGGGAAGTACCTTGCTTTTCAGATCCAGTCACCAAACAAACAACGGCTAAAGTCTTAATTGTTATTGTGTGTACTCCCTTTTTCATTTAAAGAAAATAATAAATGAATTAAAAAATATACTTTGTTTTCACCACTATATAAATATACATATATATCTACATGTTTCGAAAGCGATGCTTTCTTCATCAGGAATATATGAATACTATAAATGATAATGTCAATTATAGACAAATTATTAATTAAAGATCATTAGGTTTAGATGAGTATTTTGGCCTCAAAACCTAAATTTAGTTATGTATGAAACAGGCAGCGCAACCGTTCCTCTTAATTTGTTTTTGTATGCCAGTAAGACTTGAAATCAAATACAAATGAAACATTACGTTTATAACCTTTCTTATTTTTTTCTCTATTTTCTGTTATGTATTCATGATTATAAAATTTTACCGAAAAACATGATTTTCATGAAAACAAAAAATAAAGTGATTAAGATTTTTCAAATTATTTTCCCCCTTATCCGAGCACACCCTTAAATAATAAAATTATTTTTTTCTAACGTAAAAAGTCATTTCAGATATGAAATCGATTTAAATAACGTAAAATAATTAGGTCGCGATAGCCCAATTAGAGTGTTGTCCCGGTAAGACAGAAAATCTGGGTCTTTTTCTATTTGATATTGCATTGAGATTTGTTAATATTACCTTCTTCAATGATACATATAATTAAAATGAATTCATTTGTAACGAACACCTCACTACAACGCAACGTAACATTTTTATTCAAATTACCCTACAAAGTATTAAAAAATCAGGTATGTTTTGTATTTAGAATTAAAAGAATCAAGATTTTAATTAGAATTTCAAAGAAAATTAGACCTCATACTACCCGTAACGTATTAATTTCCATTCAAATTTGCTTACAAAGAAAGCAAAAGCAGGGGTTTTCTTGAAAAAAAATCGAAATGAATTGCTTAACAACTTCTGAACCAAAAGGTTACAACGTTAAAATCGTAGATCAAAGGAAATGTAGCCATGACCCGAATATTATAAATAAGTTCTCTTTTAAATTTCGTATATAAAGAAAGGAGCAGAAACAAAACTGTTACGCTATTATCACCCCTATTCACATTTTTTTGACAATCTCTATATATAAACATGAATATCTGTCTCTTTGTCCTCGATTTCCTCGAGAATTACTAGACCGGTTTCGCAGAAAATAGCACAATTTTGTAGTTATTAGTAGCGGGAAGGTTTTAAAAACAGTTTGAATGAAATCCAATATGAAAAACTGTTGCTATAACGTTTTAAAAATTAGTATGAATAACATTGATCCCGTCTTGTTGTATTGAGGTTATCCCATAGATATACCACTCTAGTTAGCCACAGATTACATATTCAAAACAAGAAGGTTTGTTTAGATACACTATTGCAAAATCCATGATTGGTTTTTCCACAATTCCGATCATTTGAGCCGTATTGCTTTACGCAAACGTTGCATTATTTCCTTGTAGTATTCCTTATTAACCGTACGACCTGTTGGCAATAACTCATGATGCACCACACCATTGTAATCGAAGAAAACAGTGAGCAAAACCTTCACATTTTATCGACCTTGGCGTGCTTTTTTCGGTCTTGGCTTTTCTGGCAGCTTCCATTGGGATGATTGGGCCATGGTTTCGACGTCATAACCATATACCCACGTTTCATCACCAGTTATGGCTCTTTTGAGCAAATCTGGATCGTCGTTGACGTCATTCAATAACTCCTGAGCGATACTAATGCGACTTTGCTTTTGCTCAAAATGTAGCAATTTCGGAACAAACTTCGCTGCCACACGTTTCATGCCCAAAACATCCGAGAAAATTGCATAGCATGAGCCGATTGATATGCCAACATCCTCTGCAACTTCCCTAATAGTCATTCGACGATTTTCCAAAATCATTTTCCTCACTATTTCGATGTTTTCTTCGTTTTTGGACGTGGTTGCAACTCCAGGACGCTCATCGTCATTAACATCTTCTCGGCCTTCTGTAAAGTGCTTGTACCACTTATAAACACGTTTTTGAGACAAAGTAGACTCGCCGAATGCCACAGTTAACATTTTAAGTGCGTTGGAGCACTTTATTCCATTTTGAACGCAAAATTTAATACATATTCTTTGATCCATTTTTTTCAAAAGTAAAAAATCGAAGAACACACAAAAACGTAACTAACCTTTCCAGTTGTCAAAAACAAACCACTAATCCAAAATTGCTGATAATGCTAACATATGATAAACAAATGTGTTCCAATATTACAAAAAAAAAATAATCGAATGTACACAGCTCGCGAAAATTCAAAATTCACCTTTTCTTTTGAACACACCTCGTATTTTGAAAAAAAAAAAATCCTTGTTTCTTTGTTTAGAGGTAGTAATAGTCATCGTAAGGCATTACTTTTGATATCAAATCAATTATGGCACCCAAATGATAAACAAGAATTTACAACTTCATAAATTTATTAAAAAAAAAAATCCCGACCCAGACCGGGTACACATCAGCTAGTCTATTATATAAAGTAGAATGTCCTGGACGGTGTGTGTTTGTTTTGAATACAAATCTACCGTGTTATTCCGAGCTTGATAAAATTTGGAAAACCTGACCTTCAAAATAAGAGAAAGGTCACTGTCTACATAAGATTTCGAAAAACAACCCCCACCCCCCTTTTCCATCCCTTTAAGTAGAATTTTGGTAGTTCTTCATAAACTTTTGCACACTTGACGTTAAAAATAAGAGGAAAATTACTGAGATCTGTGTCATCTTTGGGAGTAAGGATAAGGGTTATAAAAAAAGTACTTATGAAGAAATGAGAAAAACTAATATTATAGACTAAACAATTATTTAAATGTGTTTGATAGGTACTGGTTGGTGCTATGAGGCAAAAAATGCGTTAAAAATTGAGTTCTTAATAAAGACATCATGAATTTATGCCGTCGTTCTTTCGGTGGTCCAATGGTCAGGATAGTTGCATTTAACCAGTTGATCGATGTTTGATTCTCAACCTTGGCAAAAAACAAATTAAATGTCCTTTTTTGTTTTTAAAACAAAACATTTAAAAATTGTGTTTATTTTATTGTAATTACTGTTTTTTATAATTTTTATTTATTTTTCAGGTATTGTGAAAATAATTATATAAAATAATAGTTTTGTCATGTTTTTGTAGTTATGCTTGTGGATTACATTAAAACATTTTATTTTCTCATGAACGATTGAACATAATACACGTGTGAGTAGGCAAAACACACACTCGTAAATATACACAAGATCGATTTTATTTCAAATAGCTCGGAAAAAATATCACTGATGAAGAAATCGAATATAAAATCATATGCATATTTTTTCCAGCCTTCGAATAATAAAATTGACAGAAAATGAAAAACGCAAACTCTATCTGCCACTCACACTCATACCAGAGGTTTATTTTCTCTCCGTGCACGTAGGTATCTTGAATTTATTGATATCGTTTTCTGTCGTTCGAGTATTCATGTCAAATTATGCAAGATTTCGGAAAATCTTTTTGACAATTTGATTCCGAGAACTTTTATTTCTATTTTTATTGTTTATTAACTTCACATAGAATCTCCAAATCAGGGTCTATGTCATCTTTGGGACGTTATGTGAATGGAAAGGAAAGATAGAATCTGGGTATTGAAAATACTAAACAAAAACTTACTAACTAACTAACTAACCATCATGCCGTTTCAGCAGTAGACAGAGAGGATGGACCGCCTAAAAACTAGCAAATCGTTAACTTAGCAAATTGTGTCTTCCAGCTTTCCACTAGTGCTGAAAGGATTCAAGATGGTAGTTCTTCGGAATATCTTTTAAAAAACTTTCGATAGCACATATCATGACAAACTAATAACAAAAAAATGTTGTGGGGTTTTAATAACTAAGCATTAAATTGGTTAAAAGGTTATTTACACATAAATTGTAAAGTTGTAAAGATAAGTAATACTATAAGTCCCACCTTTTACAAGTGATTTTGGGATCCCACAAGGTACTGTATTGGGCCTATTGCTGTTTATCGTGTATGTTATATATGGATATTTAAAAAAAACTCAGTGGACACATAATTAATATGCTGACGACATGATCATCATAATAAAAGGCCAGGACTAGTATATTGTAAAGGTAAATGCAAATCCTAAAATTCTGGTTTGATACAAAGCTATTTTCAATAGATGCAAATAACCTTTTATATTCTCTTTTTCAATAAATAAGTTTAGAACTTATAGTCTCTTTTAATGGAAGCAGTCTTCCCAACAAGCCCTCCATTAATATGCTTGGTCTAACCTTAAGTGACCAGCTCAGGTACGGGGGCTCCATCGAAGCCAGAGTAAAGTTAGCCTCTCAGAAGCTGGGCGTATTGTACAGAGTCCGCAGATACTTTAATAGTACAAAACTGCTGACCTTGTACAAATCGCATGTTCGCCCCACTCTATAATTTGGCAGCCATCTCTGGTCGGGAGCCCCAAAATAAGTGAAAAAAACCCTTGACTCTATGCAAAAACGGGCGGTCCGTTTGATAGATTACCATATCTTAACAAACGGATTGCAATCTTTGGAGTACAGACGTCAGGTGGGAATGCTGTCCTTGTTCTATCGGTATTTAAATGGAAGATTTCTTGATGAACTAGCGTCATTGATCCCTTCGGCACCGGATCACAGTCCAAAACACGCCAAACGCGCGCCTAACATTTGTATGCGGTTGATATTTGTCACATGAGAACGGTTCGCTTCTACGACTCGTTCTCGTGTTCAACAGCTCGGCTGTGGAATGATCTGCCGCCCTCTGTGTTTCCTCCCTCCAACAACACGGGTCTCTCCAAGACCCAGGTTCACTCCTTCTATCCTCTGAAAGATTCTCCATACAGCATCCCCAAATATGATATATGCGTCGAAGGAAATTATTCCTTCAAGGCCTTCTGTGTACATGTCCATACAGATTTCAGTATTATAAAGACTACGTTAAAATGGGGGAGTTGATGAAATGATTTGTTTGTACAGCAGAAGTAATCATTTCAAACACTACAAATAATACTGAGTGGAATGCAATTAAATATATCGAATTAATTTTATCAGAAAAAAATACTGTTGAATGCTAAAACATTGTATTCAAACCAAATCGGAATACGAATTTATCGAGCCGCACGGCAGAAGATATATTTTTTAATAAACGTTAGGGTCCGGTGTTAATGTGAATTGGAAAACGATTAAGTCCCATTTGTACCTCAAACGGAAAACAATGGCTGCTGTACCATATTTCACATCCCCTAATGGCATCAATTTACACGATAAATTGTAAATTTAAACATGATTATGGAAATCTGTTTAATAAAACTTTTTATACTGTCTTATAAATCAGTCAGACTGGAGAGGAACTTTATGGAGGAGGTATTGACTTGATAAATCAGGCTGTTTAGACTGTTTTCTGTTTTGGGCCTTCGCTTTCTTTAGGTTTGAAAGGTGAAAGTTTTCAGGCGGAGTTGGTGAACGGATCATTAGGTAGAGGAGAAGAACTAGCAGTAGAATCGTGGGTGGAGGGGGGTGAAGGAGGGAGATACATTTTCGGAAAATGTATTAAGAAAAGTAGGAACATGTGGGATTGATAGACCTGTAAAAGTTTGGGGAATTGCTTGGCGATGATACTCCTAGGTTTAGTGGACGTTACTCTCGTTACGTTTAAAAGAAACACGATTAATAATTACAGTATCCACGCTAAAGCTTGTCATACTTAACTTTGTAGGCGGCCAAAAGAGAAAAACTTAAAACGTTATTTTTCTTGATTCGCTCGTCAAAATATTTTCAATACATTTCTTCTAAGTTTTGCGTTTTCGTCTGTTTTATGATATAAAACGATAAAATGGAAAAGTTTTGCACGAACCGTTATTCTCTATTCATAAGTTATATTCGTGCTGTTGGCTTCGCTGTCAATAATCAATCATCCGCGAGAAGAGTTTATGATTTATTTTTAATCAATCATTGAAGAAGATAATATTAACCAATCATAAATGAAACACGAAACCGGAAAAAAAACACAGAAAATAAAAAAAGACATCCGTCACATCTAGGAATCGAAGCCACGACCTCTGTCTTACCTGGACAATCGCTCTACCAACTCAGCTAATGAGACCAGTTCACTCTACGCCATCTTCGTCGAAATCACACCTCAACTTCAAGACTTGTCAATATTATCCTCCATTAAATCACCATATGATGATTACAAAGTTCTACCCGAATGTAATTGCAATCTAGATTAGATAATTACACTAAGGTTTATAAGCTTCAATAATTTATTAAAATAAATTTAATTATTTTTACATTAATTCCACACAGGCGGCCATTAGATGTTAGATAACCTCCGTGATCGAGGGGTAAGGTTCTCGACTACAAATTCGGATGTCGCGCAATCAAATTGCGGTGTTTCGCATTTAATTCACATAAAAAAATGTGTAATATATTTTCAGTACGTTCCAGGGTGGTAGATATTTTCTGTATCACCCTGGTGAAAGACCACCAATCTGAAACGTTGCTTGAAATGACTTTAGCAGTGTTTTATGACTATATCTTAAGAGTCGTAGAAGCGATCCGTTCTCATATGACAAATGTCAGCCGTTTGCAAATGTTAAGGGCGTTTGGCGGAAACAGGTTGATTTGGTGAACTTCGATAAAAAACAGTAGCTTAATCAGCCTCGACATTTTCTGTGGCGACATCTAACTCCACTAGCCAGGCGATCACAATGTTAATTTACATATTTTGTTAGAGTCGGAACTTGAATAGGTGATCACTTTTATGAATGTGACATTTTTATCGCATTTGAAAAATGCATTTATTTTTTAATATTATAGAACTTAACTAATTAATGATATTGTATGCATATGTATAGTGTACACCTCGTTCTTAAGAGGCCGATATCCTCTAACAAACGGATTTCCTGGTTTATACTTATAAGCTGACTTGGTAGATACTCGTAGTATCGCACTGGTGAAAGACCACCATTCAAAATCGATACGTCAAGAAAAACTTGAAATGGCTTAAGCTACGTTTAGTAGCCAGATCTGAATATCTTAGTAATTTCAATCTCTACTCTTCCATCAGCTTCACTGGCTGGCTCCCCAAAAACAAATTCCGCATATGCTTCTTACGGTTCCATGACAATTCAACAGACGCATGAATCGGACTTTATATCACTTTTAAATAGTGTGCCGATTCATATGTGTGTTTAATGGAGAACTCAATGGAAAAATATTATGGCTTAAAAAAAACATATATTCATATAGGTCAGCAAATTGTTATTTAAAAGCGAATAAAAAATCATCTCATCAAAACACCTTGTTATGTTGGTACCGTTGCACTCGGAACATCTGACGTCACGTGCGTATTCTGTTTTATGGATTCGTTTGGACATTTTTATTTGTCGATTTAAAAAAAATATATATGTTTCTTTTTTTTTTTAGTTTTGGCGATATTTAAACGTTATTTGAGTGACTAAGCAAAATAATTATTGTACAATATAAAAAAATATTATTGACTGAAATTAGAATGTAGATGGGCAAATCAATTGTCAATTGTTTGTTATGCTTAGAGTTAACGTTTCTAAAATGGTACATCATTTTATTACTGATGTTTAGTTATTGTTTACTATGAATCGAATATAAAATGATGTACGGTAAAGCTCATCCTTGTTTTGATATTTGACAGTCTAACCTCAAAAACGACTGGCCATAGAATTTAAGCAATTTGGCGTGCTTCAAACAATTTTAATTAAAAAAATATATTAAAGGTTACTTAAATATTTTAGAACGGCATTATTGATAAAAAAAATAGTGATCGGAGTTTCTTATTATTCGGTCACCGCTTTGTACAGAATGAAAGATACTCCTATGTAATATAAAATTATCTAACAGCAATACATCAAAAACAGTTCCCATTATTTAAAAATATTTACTGCACGTGTTTAATAAATTCTAGTTGATTGGTTTTGAAAACTGTTAAGATCTTTGATTAAAACATGTTTCGCTGTCTGATTATCAAATTTCACAGGTATCCAGCTGTAAAAATACGTACGCATTTTAATAAAAACAAAAACGAAATCGGTCCTAAAGCGAACGAACTCCCCCTTTTTTCTTATTCCCAGTCGACTGGCAATCGACGCGCCGTTCACAGGAAGAAACCCCAGTCCATGTAGTGCCCCTGCTGTTTGTGCAAGGCTCCCCTACTTCGGTCATTACCCCCTCCCCCCATGGAACTTCCCTACACCCACCAAAACGAATTACCCCCCCGGCCCCGCAACCTTCCACACCCTCCACAGAAACCCTGTCTACCCAGTCCCCCCGCTCTAGGAAGCCAGTACCTACTCGGTAAGTACCCGGTACCTACCCCGGTACCACGGGAAAGTTTGCGGAGGCGTAACATTTAAGGGTCGGCAATTTGAACGGCGAACGTGTTGTAACAACGTTTCTAATACATTTTTAACTCACTACTGCAATATAATATCCCTGCTGTTTTCTCGTCTCCTGGTATGCTTAATACATACCTGTATATAGTTTGCTGTTTAGGTTTTTCAAAAAAACATTTTTTTTTTAAATTGCAAGCCAAATCACTTTAAGAGAAACAAATTAATAATTCCATTCAATATATGTGAAGTCGATCAAATACATGAGCCGGGTCATGTGAAAAGTCGGTATAGCAGAGGAGGTAAAGCATTAATTACTTGAGGAAATAACTTATTTAAATAATTTTCTTAAATAGATGTGAAGTAAATCAGATACATGAGTCGGGTCATGTGAAAAGTCAATCAAAAAGTGTATAACAGGAGAGTATTTTGTATTCTGAAATGTATGAATGTAAATTTGACAAAGAGTGTATCAAGGCAGAATTGTGTAGCGTTTCATTTCCTCTGTATGCCTTTGCGACGATTTAGGGATGGTGGTTAGTTATTAGGTAAAATATTTTACTTTACAAAATTCATGCATTGAAATAATAAAACTCATCACATTCCATACCGAAAAGAACTAAATTTTCAACATTATTTAATTGCAGTAAGGATTTCAAAGCTGAGACATCATAACTATTTTTTTTATCATTGAAAAAAATATTAACAACTCTCAAATCGAAGCACAAAACCGAAAAGACACAGAAAAGAAAAAGATAACGGCAGTAGCTAATGAGGTTTATAAGCTTCATAAGTTATAAAAAAATAAATTATTACAGTTGTTTTCGGTTAAAAATATTTGAGATTTGATTTATATTTTAAATTATCATTATTAATTCAATAATATACAATAAAAAACACATAAATTTGTTGTAGACCACTTTTATTTTATCAAAACTCTACCGGTTTCGGAAGCACCCTTCCTTCATCAGGAGAATATTAAAACTAACTTATGATATAGAATATTGACAAGACATATATACATTTTAGGTGTTGGAGTGGGGGGTAAGCAAATGTTTGCTTACCCCCCACTCCAACAAATATTCTCCTGATGAAGGAAGGGTGCTTCCGAAACCGGTAGAGTTTTGATAAAATAAAAGTGGTCTACAACAAATTTATGTGTTTTTTAGTGTAAATTATGGCGAGCCACAAAGTTAATGCTTTTTACAAATATGTAATTCAATAATATATTTTATATTACATTATATTATTGTGATAGTAACCATTCTTTTATTAATAATGTTTTGTTTTATTATAGAATATTGTATTACATCTCTAAATATTATAAGTAATTATTATTTCATCTTATCATGATGTCTATTTTTAACCTTATTTGGTACGTGTACCGCAGAATTTTGCTAAATGGGTAGCATAAAATAATACTCGCTTTGATCTATAAATATGTACAAATTACCCACGGATGAAATGAAATAGGTATGTATGTAATAAATGTTTTTTTTTATAATTAACCGAGAAGCTTAACATAACCTGACTAATAAATAAATTCTCAAAGCAAGCGCGTCCTAACACCATTCAATATTTTACTAGTCGAGTAAATCAATGCCTCTAAGCACCATTTCTGAGAATTGATAGCTAATTAACCCGAGACGAACAATACTTGGGGACCTATTGATCTTATAATAAATATCAAACTTCCTGAAGTTTTTCTCAAATTTAATTAAAATCTCTCCTAATTTACGTTTGGGGCCAGATTTTGATGTTCTTAATCCTTAGCGAGCTCGTGTTACTTCGCCTACCCTAACTACACCCTCGTTCTTCCCTTCGGGCCGCTGCATAGATCATAGAACTGTAAAGAAACAGTTATAACAGGTATAAACAAAAGTCTGTGTAACCAACCCCTTCTGAAAGAAATGTCCCAAGATTTCGGCCAATATAAATTTGTCCGTTTTTATTTAAAAGATAGAATATCGATGTAGCCTATAGATCGGTCAGTGGCTGAGTTGGCATCGCGTCTGGATCTCACTAAGGCATCGTGAGTTCAATTTCTCGGCTGGCTAAGTCCTCCATTAGTCGTAGGATATTTCCAAATCTTGTCAGGTTATTCTTAACTCGGGAATGTTTGTCCTTTCTTAAAAGAAAAGAAAATGTTCTTTTTAAATTTTGTTTTATCTTGATTAAAAAAACCTTTGTAAATTTCCACTTATTTATTTTCGACCGGACCGGTTTCACCCTATCACGGGCATCGTCAGACTGGTACAATTAAAAGATATTTAATAAAAAAATATTTTTAAATAGAATTATTATAATAATAATAATAATAATCGGACCATTTCTATAGCGTCGCTTTTGTGAAAAAACACCTCAGGGGCGCTGTACAAATATTACTTCCTATTCTTGTATTACGTCCATTCTACGAATTTCAATGAATTGACAGTTTCACAGTTAGAAATAATAAAATCTAACTTACTTTCTTTGTAGGTAAATTTGTAAAAAAAATATCAATATTCATTGGAATCAACTGAAAACCGTTGAAATATTCATAAATGTTTAAGATGGCGGAAAATAAAAGCAACTATTTTTACATAGGAAAGACTTCTAGAAATTTCTGTATTAGAGTTAAGGAACAAATTCAAAATTTTGAATCTACCAATCATATTTTAATCAATTTTTGTTTATGTTTATAATTTGTCTATTCTTACATTATTGTTTTCTAATGTTTATCATTTGTGTTTACTTGACAATATTATTTTTTAATATTCTATATATTTCTGACGAGGAAAGCATCGCCTTTGAAACATGCTGATATGTATATATTAATTAAGTGGTGAATACAAACTAATTTTGAATTCATTTTTAATATCTTAGCTTCGTGATTAACTTACTTTGACTGTTGAGCAATAAAATTGCGCAAGTTTTATGTTAAAAGCAATAAGCAATAAAGCCTTCGTAGGCAAATTTGAAAAAGGGAACATTATAATGAAGTGAAGTCCGTTGAAATACGAATTATTTAGATAATTTAACCTCTTTGTTTTGACAAGCACTTTTAACCGAGGGGCGAGTGATCATCACGATTCTCTATCATTTAACTCTTTCCTCTTTATTGTTTAGCATTATATTGTTTTCGTGACATTTTTGGAATGCTTCGAATGGCCATAAAAATATAGGCAACATAGTTAGGATGCTTGTTTTATGAGCTTATGTCTATAACATTTCTCAAGGGCGAAGGGCCACAAGGGGACGGATAATGGCTGAAATGGGCTGCGAGGGCAACAAAAATATTTTTAATAAATTTTAAATGAATTCAAATTCGTCGTAGGTACATCATTGAAAAAAATCACACAACAAAATTAACTGTACAATTATTCCATTGATTTATAGATGGATATACATCCTATTATAATTTTTTTCTGTACAGTGCTAGGGAACATTTCTCCCTCTTCCAGTGTCAACTGTGGTTAGAGGTGCATAAATGTGGAAATAATCTTCTCTACCCAGTGAGTGGGCAAGAATTGTTAATTGTGTTTTATATTATAGCGGCACTTGCTGATAGCAATCTTAAATTTAAGCCCGCGCACTAAGGTAATGGAGGGTATAAGATGGAATTTGGGCGGAGATGGAGGGGGTCGGTGCTGTTGGTCCATCGGCCGAGTTGGATATGGAGGAATTAAAGTTCGATTCTAATTTGGAGTAAGATGTTTTGGCTAAATCTATTATATGTTTTCGGAGTAGAGGAAATGATTTATACTCATATATGGATAAATATTTTCTTTGTAATTTTCTTTACGGTGTTAAAACACCTAACATAACCAGGTTTCTCGGGACCTGTTGTCAGGTAAACAACAATGTAATAATGCATACTCGTATAAATATCATAATGGAGAACAGTAGAGTCTACCGCGAAAATGAGAGTTTTTATTTCTCAGTCAGAGGGTTATACATTTAGATTTTATCGTATGGTCGCTTAAAAAGAAACAAGAAGGGGGGGGGGGGGGGATGAAAATTATAGTTCAAAACAAGGGAGGTGAGACAAATAAGGCTGGGAACCTCTGCTCCAGAATGTTGACCATTGGATGCCTGTTTCGTGCAAAAGTCTTGTTGGGCAACATTGTGAGGCGGGTTAAGAAGGGGGCTGTAGGAAGGGATTTTTTAATGCGGGTCTTGGAGAGGCCCGATTAAATGTAGGAGGAAAGACAGATGACGGTAGCTCGTTTCACATACGAGCCGATTTACACAAAAACGAGTCGGCGAAACGACCCATTCTCATGAGGCCGACATCAATCGTGAACGAATGTTCTGTTCATGTCCGTCGCGTTTCATGCACGTACACAGGCGCATAGGGGATTAACGCTCCTAGCTCATTCGAGCAGGCTCCATTAAAATATCTGTAGAACAGACTCAGCATACCTACATTGCGTCTGCGTGTCAGAGATGGCAGTCGGTCTGTTAACAACGGATTGTCAATCAGACGAACCGCTCTCCTTTGCACAGAATCAAGCAGGTTTACCAAGTATTTGGGAGCTCCAGCCCAGAGGTGACTTTCAAATTCAATTGTTGGACGTACTTGAGATTTGTATAGGGTTAGCAGTTGATCACTATTGAAGAATCTGTTTTATTGAAGTCTGATGGTGTTCGACCTCTCATCCCTTTTCTGTTGACCCGCCATCCTAAATCACATTTTTTTGCTACAATTAGAAACCATGAATGGAGTGTTTTTTCTTACTGCCTAATTTTATTCTTTAATTTTTGTCCTACAGAATGAAAAGAAAATACATGGAAATTATTTATATTGGGATGTCAATTTTAGTGGCCATCTTAAAATCTTTTCTTTACGTCATATTTTCTCCAGTGACCCATATAAAACATCCTCTAGTTACTTCGTCTTCGCTCCTTAATGTTTGAAACCCTACACCCTCACCCTTTGAACTTCAGTAGCGTATCCTTGCCTCTGGCTGCCAATTGTTACAGGTTCGAGTTTTGTATCTTTTTGGCGATGGAAAACAGCTTTGGAACGGTCCGTGTCGCGGTTGATTTCCGGCACATTCGATCCAAGTACAAAGAGGAGATTCGGACTGTGCTTCAATTTGGCAAAAACATGAAAAATGAATTAGCCCAACTTTTCTTATCCGAAATAAATAATGGTCAATGAACTCCAAATGTTACCGCTCTAGAAATAAAATAATAAAAATGACCGCCAAAGTTAATTCTATTCCATGCACTGAACAGGTACTACCTAGAAGTGTGATAATCACCTCTAGAAAGCTGGAATTTGTGTTAAAGAATAATGAGCTCAAGGGAAAAATATAATGTCTTATATAATAAATATACATTCATATAGATCAACTAACGCCGATTCTCCATGTATAACTTTTATCATATATAATTATACATTTGGGCATTTGGTCCCCCGACAGTTGATCCCTCGAACAGTTGATCCATACTTTACCATACCATACATACCATTTTTTATTTTTATATCAATAGTGAGACTATGGCATCCCCAATTGGGGGAATGTTGTGAGGCTGAAGGTATTGAATAGGGGATGGAGAAGGGGAAGAGGAAGGTGGGTAAAACCTGGCTATTCGGATCTGGTTACCAAACACGGCTAAAAGTCATTTCAAGCAACGTTTCAATTCTGAATGGTGGTCTTTCACCAGGGCGATACTGAGAGTATCTTCCACTTTGGTATACGATGGTTGATTCCTCCGACAGTTGATCCCCTAAATGATTATTTCTTCTGTATGTCCTCATTTGTAAAGTAAGTATGCAAGGAGGACATGCGGCCGTATAACAAAAGTCGATATACACATATATATCTGCCGGCGTCTTGAGTGATAATCCGTTGTATAAAATATTTTTAATATTTAACAGCAATGCCGAGACGCCAAAGGAGTATGCAGTGAGGATATACGACCGAATAACAAATACGATGTACTTATATATGCAGTCGGCTTAGGGAAAATACGCTATAGGTTCCTAATTGCATATATACCGACTCCATTTGACATCACGTGTGCATTCTGTTTTTGGATGAGTATGAAAATTTTTATTTTTCACATTTATTTTGTATATTAAATATGCTTTTTTTTTTTAGTTTTGTCGAAATTTTAACTTAATTTGGGTGACTTTAAGCTAAATAATTGTTGTTCAATATAAAAAAATCTATTATTAGTGAAAGAAATTATAGTATTTATTAGCAAACCAATTATCAATACGGATGTTATTAATGCTCATTACTATTATTACACTTCGAGTTAGAGTTTCTAAATAGGTACATAATTTTATTACTTATGGTTAATGATGATTTACTTTAAATAACATATAAAATTATGTACCGTAAAGCTCATTCTTGTTTTGAGATTTGACATTCTAACTTCAAAGTTAATTAAAACCGACCGGCCGTAGATTTGGAGCGTTTTGGCGGCCTTTGAAAAATTGAAACTTTGAAAATTATTTCAACTATGAAAACTAATTTTAAAAAAAAAGAAATATTTAGGTATTTAAGTTTGAACGTCAACAACGTTTTTATAACTCTGCTTACTTTGGTACGAAGTATTTTAGAAAGTGTCTGTAATATGGGTACCATGGGATGTTACCCACTCTTCAATGGTGGAGAATGTACAAATAACTTTTACGGTATTTATATTTTAGGGACTTCGGGTATTATCCCTGGTTATATCCGTCAGCCTTCTTATCTGGAATGCTGGGTATTAGTAGTATTGCCAACAGACGGAAAGCTGCTTTTGCTGATAATGGTCTATAACTTCTTGAATGGTCACATGAGTAATCCATAGATTTAAAAAAAAAGATTCGGGTGTCTGTATTCTTATATCTTTCTTGTAAAACGTTGTTATGTATTTCTATTGAATCTATATGTTTCGAGCCTGTACATTGGTTTATGTTATTGCCCTATTGTTTATATATATATATATAAACCATAGGATAAACAAAGTCTTTAAGCCTCAGGAAAAAATATAAGGAATCTTACTTATAAAGAACCAGAATAGCGCTATTGATAATAATGTGATGTATCTACATTTTTTAATGGAATAACTTTCTGTAAATGCACATGGAAAAAAATTTACGCCGATTTGAAATGAAGGCGATGTGGCCAACTTAAATAACGACCTTTTGACTCCTACATACTCTCAGTACTGTCCCGGTGAAAGACTACCATTCAGAATCAAAATGTTGCTTGGCTGATTAAAATAGGGAGAATATAAAAAATTTCGTCTATAAATCCTATGTTGGTCTTTTCCACAATTATTAATATTTTTCCTCTAAAAGAATTTCATCATATCACTGAAAAAGAGAATAGCGATCTAGCAAAGAGATATAATTTGGCGATTCATTAAAGAGCCCGTGGTTAATGAATATAATGTTGTATTGTATATAAAAAAAAATATATAAAAAAAACAATACGAAAATCACAATTTACACAAGAAACTAAACTTTTATTATAAAAAGGTAACATTACCAGTAATTAACTTATTTTAATAACAACTTAAAACACAATGATCAGGTTTGCACGATTCCACGGTTTGCTACTGCAGCGCAATGAATGTAGGATTGTATGAACCGTTTCTTAGAATGGAAAGTTCCATAGACGCTAAATTTAAAACGCACGTATGGGATCAATTTCGGAATCGCTCTCGAGCAGTATTAATGAGGACGGATGATTTTTTTAGCACGGGATTTGAATAGCGTGCTGTTTTAAAGTGTGGTAAAATTTTACATACTATATTATCTTTTTATGGGAGTTCACTGCACTTTATAGGAAACCTTAACAATCCATCTCCGTCCTTACCCCATGTCACAGTAGTCTCAGTGCAGTTCACCAGAATATAAAGAACAATTGAGCTTACATCGGGCACACGAACACGCCCACAGCACACTTCTGTCAGTTTTACTCTTCAGTGATTCCGTGAAATGAAACAAATAAACAGAAAGTTATGTTACCCTCCGTGGTGATTAATTAGGAACGGGATTTATTTTTCACGGTAATTAATTGAAAAGTTTAGTGCCCGAATGTTGAATATAGTCAAACCACTCGAGTGCTGCTTCCTTGATTATAACATTGTCCCTCGACTGTCATTATTTATCATTAATGTTTCTTTCCATCTCATATTGATTTCCGTCCTCACCCTTCTTACGATAATGTATACAGGGATTTAGGATATTACATAAATAATAACATTGATAAAGTACATGAACAGACAAACCAGACAAAGCCACACACTAAACCTACCTTAATACAAAACACCTTTATTCACCTCGCTTCACACATATTTAACACTTCACACAGTGAGTTCGACTTATTCAACTCAGCCCCTTACATTTTCAAACCTAAAATCAATAAATAACATTCACACAATACATACGAGTATTACTCTGCACAGACTAGATCCTTTCCCTTCCCCTCCCATCATCCCAACCTCATAGGCTAACCTTGTAACTTTTCTTTTTTAATTGAATAATTTAAATACTTAAGTGAAAACCTGTTATTAGTTCATTTTTTAAATATGTTTTACCAAACATAATAATTATTGTAAGCTGTTTTTTCATATAAAATAAAATAAAATAAAATGAACACTCCGCACGTGCTTGAAAATCTTTTGCCTCGAACGTCGATATGCAAATTCAGAGTATTTTCACAATAATTTTTTTCCCAAACTTGACGCCTTGAAATCAGATTTTTATACCTACCTTTTTCTATTTATCTATCTTCTATCTAAAAGTTAGCAGTCCACAATGGAGTGCTGATACCAACCCTGATGAATTTGAAATAGTAATGTAGAAATTTTAAAACTGGGATCAGGGACATGAACTCTGTTTACGAAAGTATAACTATTCAGAGTTTGCTTATCATTAATTAGAGACCGGCCATAGCTTCAATAAAGAAAAAAAACTAAGTTTGAACATTCAAATTTTAATACATATTTTAAATTATGTCCCTTAGAAATATTAGAAATAAACAAACAAAATAAGTCTAAAATTAATTTCGTGAACAAAATGGAAGCACCCTGGAAATCACTTATGTTAACGGTGTTTCATATTTATCAAATCACAGAATCACCACGCCCACTACCCTCACCTAATAATGTCTAATTATTTCTGTACTTGTTTAATTTAAGTTAGTTTTAAGAACGCCAGTGAATGACACGGTTGTGTCGAAACCGGTAGCGCTGTAATAAAATTAAGTAACAAAAGTAGATAGTGATTAAAACTCTTCAAACAAAACGGATGAAAATAGACTAAATGCTTTAGAAATGAGATATCTGAGGAGAATGTGTGGAACAACCATGTATGATCGTGTGAAAAATTTTGAGATTCATAAAAAATGAAAGGCTGATGTAAGCGTAATGAGTATGATTATGTTAATGGAATAAGAAGTCGGGGACGTCCGAGGAAGACATGGCACGTTCAAGTGAATTAAATACTCGAGTCGGGCCATGTCAGAAGTCGGAATAACAGAAGAGAATGTATGAATGTGAATGAACCAAGAAGTCCATGCCAAGATCGAGTTATTTGGTGGTTCGTCCTCTCTGCCTACCCCTGCGGAAAAACGGCGTGATAATTAGTTAGTTAGTTCTATCTATCTTATATGTATATATGATGAAGAGTGTCTGTGGGTTGGTTTATTCCGAGATTGATTAAATTTAGCACACTTGACCTTTAAAACAAAAAGATGGTCACTGTCTGCATGGGATTTCCTAAAACCACCTTCCCTATCCCCTTTTCCGGTCCCCCTTTCCCACCCCTTAAAGCAGAATTTTGGTACTTTTGGATGAAATTTTGTACCCTTGACGTTTAAAATAAGACGAAAATTACTGAGTAGGGGTAGGGGTATCACAGCACAACCTCAAAACTTTTATCTAGTTCATTATTTTCCCCTGGCAACGCCGGATACTTCTGATAGTATTTTACAAATTTGAAACGTGTTCTAGATACTTTAAATGACTACATACGATTAGATATTTTTTGAAATATTTTATAATAAGTAATTATATAATTTATCAATTTTATTTTTCAATACAAATATGATGATGATATTTGCTGATTGATTTTTTTAGTTTAGTGCAATGAACGTATAACTGACATCTTAAGCCGCTCTTTGACGGCCCGATATTGTTTTCACTCTCTATTGCAGACACCGCGCAGAAAAGTCCCACAATGGACAGCGCTGCAAACCGTTAACTTACTTTAGAGAACTTTACTTTTCTGCGTCGTATCTGCAGTAGCGAGTGAAACGTTCATTGCTTACCGAACCGTTAGAGAGCGGGCTTATTTGAGAGAGACGGTATGAAAGCGGGAAAACTGTGAGTATACAAAGAGTGTGCATGATTGTCCAGTCTCTTTGTTATCACTTGTCGGATGATAATTTTAGTCTATTGACTATTTTTCCGCATCCCAATATCACAGAAAAATCTTAATTGTAAAAGGCCATTATAAAAAAAATGCACAAATATTACAGTAATCAGATACTTAAATAAATATGATCAAATAACCTTCGAATTATGTCCCAAAAACTGACAATGTGTTTCCAAGTTTAATAAAAAAATCTACTAAATTTCAGTATGCTGAAAAAATGGTTGTGTGAAAAAGATATTTTTTTCTTTCGTTTTCTCAGATTTCCGGATTTGTAATTTTTGTAACCTTATCATTTTTTATTTTCTCTTTATTTTTCATACCCTTTTTTATTTTATTTTTTTATTTCAGTAAACATTAATTTTCACATAAAAAAAAAATTAATATATGTAACTTTCTTACATTTGACACACTGAGTTCAATCAATAAATTAATTAAAAATCACTTTGTAATCTCCACTTTATTAATAAATACATATCAACATGTTTCAAATGCGAAGAAAATAAAGAATATTCTGTATATTCTCCCAAATATTCTATATTCTGTATTCTGTAAATTCACGATGAGGAAAGCTTCGCTTTCGAAACATGTTGATATGTATATATTAATAAAGTAGTGATTACACAGTAATTTTTAATTAATTTATTGATAATGACGCCTCAAAGTGAATTCCAATCTTTCGAGGAAATGGTTTCAATCAGTTTAATGGGACTTTATTACAATATTTTATGTAATATTTGAGAAAAATAAAGGAATCTGTTAAAAAAAATATACACACAATTATAAAAACGTTGGAATTTAATCAATGCATGTTATAAAAAAAATGATTGTTAATCTGTGCACCCAGCGGAAAAATTCTCCTCTACATAATTTAAGGGTGGGTGCTGGCTACGTATGCAAGTTTAGCAATCTGGCAAATTAATGAATGTACAACGCAGACGGTCCCCTCGAAGGGGATGTAAATCATGGCATTTTTTGTTAGTTTTATTGCATTTTTCCATCAAGCCCCACTGCTGGGTGCTTGAGTTATTTATGTTTAAGTCGCATTTTATGCAATGGGGTGATGTTAGATTAATTAAAGTTACAGACACGAGATAACGAGTCTGTGAAGTTAATTTTCCGTCGAATTGAAGTTTTATCCTTTAATGAGGGTACATTGCTCTTGGAAAGTTTGTTTTATGGGTCCGGCTGTCTGCTTTATTTTCTAAAAAGATAAAAAAATGTTACCACTTTGAGAGTTTTTATCATTTGTATGAATCGCTGGAATATGAAGCAATACTACCTAATATAGTTGGCTACAGGAGGAGGAAGCGTAATACGGCATCATATCCCCAAAACTATTCAAAAAAATATATAAATGTTGTTCAATAATTAAAAAAAAATCTATTATTAATTAGAGAAATTCGAATATTCATTGGACCACCATTTGTCAATACATTATGATGATGATAATTTTAAATACCATTATTATTCTTTGAGTTAAAGTTTATAAAAAGCTAGATAATTTTATTACTTATCTTTAGTCATGATTTACCATGTAATAATATAAAATTATGTACGGTAAGGCTCATCCTTGTTTTGACATTTGACATTCTAACCTCAAAACTGATCAAAACCGTCCGGTCATAGATTTGGAGCATTTTGGCGGACTTTGAAAAATTGAAAATTATTTTAACTATGAAAACCAACCTTAGAAAAAAAAAGATATTTACTTGTATTTAAGTTTGAACGTCATTGTTGATAAAAATAATTAAAAAAGTGGACTGGAGTTCCTCATTATATAATAATGAAACTTGTATATTCTGATATATTGTATATATACATTTTTTAGGCGTGATACTTTTCACTTGAGTTCCTTATTAAAGTGAATCAAATGTAATTAAAATATTCAGTAAACCGAGAAACATCATCTTACAAGATCGCCGATAATGTTCAATATCCCGAAAGTTATCTCTGCGAGCCTGTCACATATTACATCCTCTCAGGATAAACTATTTTCAGACGACTGAACCAATTAACAACGCATTATCACCGGAGTCAAGGATCACGGCTTGTATCCCTGTATCCTTGTCTCGTGTCGGAGGATTACGTCCTTTGGCCTTCGCCCGGGCCTCCCCTTCACCCTCCACCCCTTCTAGGGCTTTAATGAGCACTGATGTTACTACCCCCACAAAACTATACGCTGTACATTATACGCCCCTAATAGGCGATATCAATATTACGCATACTGTTATCTACATACAGCTTAATCCTAGGTATCTATTATAATTCAGTCTACATTCTACACTAGCTGACGTGTGCCCGGCCTTGCTCCAGGTTATGAATGGTTCTGAGAAAAGTTTTGAGGTGGAGAATTCTATCAATTGTTTTTGTCTTTAATTTGTAGAACTCTACTTATTTTATTAAAAAAATGAATGTAAATCAAGTGTAATAATGTTGTGTCAGTTTTATTAATAAACGAACGAATTATCCCAAAATAACAATAATTAATGAAGTAAGGAAAATTATACATTCACCGCTTCTCAGTATGTTTACATTATCAAAATAATATAACATATTTAAATAAATCTGTTAAGAAAACACTATCATTTAAATATGGGGAAACACATTATAAATATAAAAACCTCACAGAAAGGAGAATTTTAATTATTTTTTAACTAAATCAGTTTTACCGATAATAAATCATTATTTTTAAAAACCCGTCCAAATTAGAAGGGAGTGGATAAAATTATATAAATAAGTCATCACAATGTGGATTAACCCCAGTTTCAAAATAGCCTTGAATGCCGAAATAGCTGTCACAATAATAAAAACTAAAAATACTCGTTTATTAAAATTGATAATAACATTATTAAAATTGATTTACATTAAATTTAAAAAAAAGGAGAATTCTAGTTAACTGGGTATAATTTTAAGGAAGAATAATATTATTATGAAGATTATTATATTTATCCCTATTCGTACAGTTATCCCTATCCCTACTCCTACCCCCTTCACCACATAATTTATCCAAAATCAGTCTTTACATTTCTCGTAAACATTCTTCTCAAATTAATAAACCCGGAGATCACGCTGCATCCCAGTACTGAGATAATGCATAAAATTAAACAAAGATGGATTTGAAATTTATGTATAAGTTTATATTATTTGTTTGTTACGTGCTGTATCCAATAGACGGATTTCATAATAAATTGCGTTTAGAGAATAATAAATACCTATTTGAAATTAGAAAGAAACAAGCTTAGTTTCGTAATCTTATATATAAATTTCAGGTATATAAATATGTTTGTTTGTCTGTTTGTTTCATTATTACGCTTTATCTCAGCGCTGGAATGGGGTTATGCGATCGAATTAAATACAGTAAATTCTAATTTTTTAACAGTAATAATGTGGTATACTTCAACTTGACCTCCAAGGTCAACGGAGGGACCAAGAGGTTAAATTTATGTTAAGAAAACGAAACGTGCTAGCAAGAAAAATGGAATATTCGACCTCAGTTACAAAACGTTCAAATTTTGAGCTTACTCCTACGAGATCAAACATGTTATTTTTTGAATAAATTTTTTTTGAATAACTTCTGAATACTTGGAGCAATTGGATGAGTTTGCGAAATATGTTTTCGAGATATGTAAAGGCTGATAAGGATATTAAATTAATGATGTGCTGAAATGCGTAGGGGTAGGGTAGGGAAGGGGTAGGTGTAGGCGTAGGGATAGGGTAGGGGTAGGGGTAGGGGTAGGGGTAGTTGTAGAGGTAGGGGTAGGGGTAGGGGCAGGGGCAGGGGCAGGGGCAGGGGCAGGGGTAGTGGTAGTGGTAGGGGTGAGTGTAGGGGTGGAGGTAGGGGTAGGGTTAGGGATTAGGGTATAGGTATAGGTATAGGGGTGAAGATATAAATAGGGGTAGGGGTAGTTGTACCGTTATCCCTAATAATATTTTTTCCACCTTAAAATTACACCCAGTTTTCTATAATTCACAATCTCAAAACCTGCAAGGCCGGGTACACGTCAGCCAATATTTTATAAATCTCTAGGTTATGTATAATATTGCGTTTTTTTAGATAGTTAGGGGGATATTTTGAAGCTCCGTAACTCATGATGTGAATGAGGTACAGAGTTATGGGCCCCTAGATGGGCCTAATATTGAAGTAAATATAATAGAGATACTATAACACTCTGTACGTACATCACAAGTTTCTCCACAATATATTATAACGCACTCTATATTAATTAAATTATTTATTCCATAACGCCATCTATCCAGTAGGCAGATAATAATAATAATTTCTCTATGTTTATGGATAAAAGTCTATTCACATCTACCAGCACCGCACAGAGCAGAACAGTACAGTACAGGCACAGCACAGACACAGCACAGATGCCAGTATGGCTGTCAACTGAACTGTCTACTGAGCGTCAGCGTCCGCCACAACATGCTTGAGGATTTTATAATCCTTTTCCCATATCTATTATTATTTTATAACCTAAATTCCCTGACCAATTCAATCAATTTATCTTCTCGGTTTTATCAATATTCGCGTCTAATAACGCCAACTGACGAAGATGGCGGTGCTAACGGTATGTGTTCATACTAACTGCGCAGGTGCAGACGTCATAAGCAACCACCAGCACGTCAACGTATTCTAGGCGACAATCTCGGCCGGTGCTGGCCCGTGCTTGTAAGGATACGTTACGCTTACGCACGCTATTATATGAATGTGTTCATAGATAATACATGCAACTAATTTTGTTGCGTCTGTATTGTACTGTTCTGCACTGCGTTGTGCTGGTAGATGAGAATAGACCTTTATATGTTTGAGCAGTGCTGCACAATCCGGGGCCTGCAAGACCGTTTCGTGCGGCCCGCAGACGTTTTCATGCGGCTCGTTTGGCTAAACAAAATAAATAAAAATCGACGGCATTATTTATTGGTATGAATTTGGGCATATAAAAAAAATGTATTTACTTTTTACGCCCAAGCATTCACATATTTATTGGGTTCCGTTTTATAGGAGTTCACAACCAAATTAGGTTTCTGAAAACATAGAAGTAACGGAAGTGAGTTTTGACATTTTTTATTTAGTAGTAATCGTTCGTATTTACGAGAACTATGTTCAAAATATTTAATGGTATCCACCCTGTTTTACAATGATACGAAAGGGCATCGCAAAAAACTTATCTGTCTTCAATATCTTGATTCCGCTACCTAAAATTACAAGTATACATGTCCCTTAAAAATTCATAAAAATCGACAGAATTTACTAATTTGAACTTTTGGCCTGCGGCTGTACGTTTGTACGTTGTATGATTTCTGATTTATTTGATTACCGTTTTACTAAATACAAAAAAGGTTACCCCTTTGAAATATACTTTAGGTAGGTACCTAGTTATTTTTTTGATTTATAAAAGGTATATTCCTACTGGCTCCTGGCAGTTTGGAAGTTTGTACTGTATTCATATAAAAAAATAATCGACCATAACGACGCCACCGACTACAAAGTTAACCGTGTCAAGCTGATACTCTATCCCCTGCGGTTCGCCAACATATTAAAAATGGGTAAATTGGTCTTCCGGCTAAAAAGGTTGTGAATCGCTGTGTTGGAACAAGCTTTTAAATAGATATATCCAGAAAAAACAATTATATTAGTTGTCATTTGATACTGTGATGGACAATTTAAATACGATTTTCGTTACAGAGGAGTAAATTCCTTGGTTCTGACCCCAGAGCTCGGGTTCACTTCATATTTTTACCTCGGAAGCCAAAAAGCGTGGTTCACATTAATAAATTGATCGGGATAGGGAAATTTTTTATGCGAAATACTCACTCTGAATTTAATCACACTTACGCTGGATAAATATATGTATTATTTATTTGTTCGTGATATTTTAAGTGACAGGACAAAAGACAACGTCGTTGTCCACAGTACACATTCAATGTCACAGGGTAAATGTTCGTATCAGAACAACATACGTAATTTGACTTCTGAACATTGTAAGGACGTCCGACCCTTTAAGATGGCCTAACTTCGTTTCACTTTTCTGTAGGAAAACCGTCCTTATTCCGTTATTTACAGAAATAAAAAGACGGCCTTGTACATAATTCAATTTCGCGAAAAACGTATACTCGTATAACCACCCTTAACTATATAGATACAGATTTGGTGTGACGAATTATGGCTACAAATAGGTTTTTAAAAAGCTCTAATTTTTACAATTTGAATAAACGAACAAGCAATGCTTGTGAGCTTTCTTACGACAATAAGCTCGTTTTGGCATGTTTATTAAAACACCTGCGAATTAATTGCTTCAAAACAAATATATTGCCTGTTTTTAAATTTAACGTGGTTCGCTTATGATAAGATCTGAGGAATGAAAGTAAAAGCCTACTTCGGTAAACGTTAAGATAACATTTTATATAAAGAAAGCGTTAATTAGGATTAAAGATATGGAAACTTAAATGATATTGTTCTTATACCAAGCATAAGTCTAAATAAATCGCCTTTTAAAACGTTTGCTTATCTCACGCGAATCTTCGCCAGTTTTAAAGGGAGTTAGTGAAAATGTTTTCTTTCGAATGGCACCCTTGTTATTTTACAATGCACAATTGATGTATTTCATACGATAAATTAAAAAAAACATTTGTTTTATATTTATTAGACCTGCAATCAACGATGTCAATATTGAGCAATTTATTACGGTGAATATTTAGTTAATTTACCTATTCTACACGGCTATTTCGAGATTCAGCAATTTTTTTAGAAATATTTTATTTTATTGAAGATTTAAGTGGAACAAACAATATAAAAATAAACAATAAATTTTCAAATAAGTATCACATAAATAACGTCGCTTTATTGAACACAACTTTAACGAAAGGCTGGGGCGTGACATTTGACTCGTCACTTAATTTCAATAAACATTTCAAAAAGTGCATCACAAATGTCAGAATTAACTCTACGAATCACAAATTGTTTTAAAAGTGCAGAATTAACAACATCATATAAATCTATTGTGCGAAGTATTTTGGAATACGCATCCACTATTTGGTCTCCTAATTACGAGATTCATAATTGCAGAATCGTATCCATACAAGGAAAAATAACCCGTGTGATTGCATATCGTGAAGGTTTGTCTGATCAATTTGGAACGTATAATGATCGAATTTTGCACTATAAACTACAATCTCTGTCAGTCAGACGTAAACTTTCTGATTTATTCCTTTTGTACAAAATTATACATGCATCAATTGATACACCAAACATTTTATCACAAATCAACATTAATACACCAACAAGAAAATCAACAAGGAGGATAAAAGACATTTTTGTTATATTAAAGCCTATCACACAAATAGGGGATATTTCTCTCTTTTACCGCGGATATTAAGAAATTAAAGTAGTATATATACAACGCTCTAATAATGAAATAGACATTTTTAATGACACAATTAATCATTTAAAAAAAATAAAAACTGATATTGTGATGAAGCCCTTTATTAAGTACCACAACAGTGTACCATCAGCACAGGTGATTATAAGGAGTTAGTTTATACACCTACTTTATAATATGTTTAGACCTTTCACTTCTTTTTCATTATTATTATCATTTTTGCGAGATAATGTTTGTTGTTGTTTATTGTACTTATTGATTATTATTGCTATGTTAACATTCATGTATGTAAGTTTTGGGTATATTGCCTATTTTAAGTACTAAAATAAAATAATAAAAAAAAGCTTCTTGTATTATTTTTAGGCATCTATCAATTGTTAAATGCTGTGGAAATGAAAGAGGAGAAGTAAGCCTGAGATACATCAGTTTGTTTAGATCGATAGTAAAAAATATAGCTTTTTCAATAAGCTTTAATTCTGAAGAGTGACTATTCACCGGGACGATACTGAAAACAACTTTGACTTGAAACGAACAAACATTGGCGCTATTTCAATATATTTTGGTTGTGAAATCAAATTAACCAATTTAATTGAAAGTTTTAATTTTAATTTTTTAAAACATTTTTTTCATACAATAAATTATTTAATTTTGTTTTATTTTTGCTTTACAGTTATTATTATTTTTTATTATTATTATTTTTTTGATTTGGTTTTTTAGTTTCATTATTTTTTTATTGAGTTTTTTTTAAAGTTATTTGGATATTTGCTAATTATATCTTATGTGATATTGAATTTAACTTGCTTAACTTAGTGTGGTAGTATTTTTTTTGTTTTCACTTTAGGCAGTAGTTACAAGAAGATTGTCCATTGTCATTGAAGTAATATTTTTTTTACATTTCAACCCCTCACTAATTCAGTAATAAAATAGATAATGGTACGCACACATAAAATTCAAAGCATTGTTAAATGTGGTAAAAGATTAGATATACTTTTATTCCTACATAACAATGCCATTAATCAAAATATTATTTCCCATAATTTTTCCTCAGCTTTATTACTTCTGCTTGCAAAGGCTAACCATCCCAGTGTTCTCTCTCTCACTACATAAAACGTATTTTAAAACGGAAAAACATTCCTTTTGAATAGAAGATTTGCACAAAGGGCAGGTTTTAAATTGAAAGAGAGAAATAGGGGAGTACAGAGGTAAGGGAGAAGAAAAGTTTATACGTTCTGGGGAGAAAGTTTGAACGTGCGCGGTGCGTGACTCACGCCATTATTAAAATGCCAAATACATACAATCACCTTGAGAAAAACACGGAACCATTATCGACTATTCGCTGTCAATCTGGGTATTATTGTAGTCACGTAAAAAAATGCACCAAACATATTTGCACGAAACATGTTAACACGAAAATTTTTTGCACGAAAAATGTTTTAAAAGTTATTTGTGTTCTTATTCAAATGCGAATCAAACGACACACCTACTTCAGACGATAATGTTTCCTGCCAATGCGCAATGCGTAGGTTTTTTTTCTCTTAAGGAATACAATTGGAAAAAAAAAGTTTTGTATTCAAATAAGTAGTCCACTACCCAAAAGAGCGTTTATAATGGGAAAGTGGAAACTTGGGGAAAAATTTTGCCTTATAAAAAATGTGTTTATGTCAAATGAGCACAATAAATTTAAAATAAAATGACACGTCTAATGTTAACCTTTTTTACTTTTGTAGGTATCAAAATCTGTATTTGGAAGAGTTTTCTGTGCATACTCCTTTGAACGTTTTGTATAAAATCTCTACACCCATTTAATTTTTTTTATTTATATACTTATAATAGTTTCACTACACGTTGTCTAATATAAACTTAAATAACATTTTGACATTTTAATTTTCATATTACTTATTTCTAATACTTATTACATACATAATTTATACATCTTACCCTAATTAATATGCTTAATCTAGGTACTTTTTTTTCACTGGGAACTAAGCTACATATTTGGTTTTTTTACGCCAAACGCGCGCCTTACATTTGCACACGGTTAACATTTGTCACATGAGAACAGGTCGCTACTACGGCTCGTTCTTGTGTTCAACAGCTCGGCTGTGGAATGATCTGCCGGCCTCTGTGTTTCCTCCATCCTACAACATGGGTCTCTTCGAAACCCAAGTTCACTCCTTCCTATTCTCTGAAAGACCCTCCACACAGCATCCCCAAATATGATACATGCCTTGAGGGAAATTGTGGAGTTACTGTAAAAAAATAAATAAAATACATGACGCCAATGTGAATGGAAGAAGAAACCGGGCACACCTGGGGAAGATATAGTATGATCAGGTGAATCAAATACTTAAATAAAGATGATATATGAATGTGCGTGAAGCAAGAAGTGTGTGCCAAGACCGAGTTTTTGACGGTCCGTCCTCTCTGATTATCACTGCGGAGAAACGGCGTAGCGGTTAGTTAGTTAGTTATTGAAAATACATCAAGTTACTATTTTAAAATTGATGCCAACTATATAATGTACTCTCAAGATTTTTTTAAAGGGATTTCATAAAAATGTACATTATCTTCGTTGTATCAAACTGAGTTGGTCGTGTTTTGACGGGTAAATCGGAGCTAATGTTGTTACACATGAATTTTCTCGACTATTGTATGCAAGTTCTTATGTTTTCTACGTAAAGGGTTGTTGACGTGGCTGCATTTCGTTCTTCAACTTGTTCTTAATACCTTTAATGGATATAAGATGTTGCATTTCAGCATGCACCAACCCCTTCTTACTGCTTGCATCTTACTTCACAACATAACCACCCCTCGACCGTAAGGGGTCGAAAGCTGCTAGTTATATCAGGAAACCTCTCCCTCTTCTCTAGAACCCGCTTCTTGTTCATGCAGTGATGTGCTGTAATTACATTGTTAGATAATTTACGGAAACTGTTGCTAAAAACTCTATTTAAACCAATTGTTTGTTTTCTAGTTCTCAATGGAAATATTATTATTACGTAGAATGCAAAAAAATTCCAAGCATACATGTTAGTACGTAATAGCAGGAATTTTACTGTTCTAATAAAATAATGCGTTATAGAGAAAACTGTGGTTTTTTTGCTATTTTTTTCAATGTGAGTATCGCGCAAAAGTCCCAACTGGCCGGAGCCAGTGGGACTATGTTCCGAGAAATAAATTTGCTGATTTAAAACAGTTTTTTAAAAAATAATAATAATAATAATTCTTTATACCAGAAGGTATGCAGGGGTAGTGCAATGCAATACTTCCATAAGTGATAATAACACAAACAAATAAATAACAATAGGTACGTAATAATACAAGGAAGAATAAAAAAGAAAAATATAGAAAAAGATTACTTAGTAAAATATGCAAAATAAGTTCATTCACTAAGAAAGAAAAAAAATAAAGAAGTTTATAGTGGATATTTGACAGTCTCCCGTCTCCAAAGGGCCATCAAGGGAGACTCCATCCATGCAGCCGTGGAAGTACTGATGGTATCCTTGGATTGGCGTACTCTTCACCATAGGCTTCGCATGCGGTTGCGGAGAAGTGCCCTGAAAGAGTGCACTCATTTCTTAGCGCTGCAGTATCTTGGTAGACGGAATAGTTGGCGATATGCATTATTGTAGGAGACTTTTATCTATTGCCATTGTTTTAAGAGAATATGTGCTTGAGTTTGTGAATACCATTTATATTAATTATTCTCGGTAGTATAATAATTAAATTCATTAATTCGTAACACCTTAAATTTCTAGATAAAAAAATAGACTTTGGCCAGTAATTTAGAATACTTTTCTGATTCGCATTCACATTGTCAGGTTACGAATTTAATTAATCTCTACAAGAACAAAAGGATTTTACTTCGAAAATTTCACAAACCAAACAATAATTAGAGACCAATGACAAATTAGCGCTAATTTTTGGGAAAAGTGATGTTATTTTTGGAGAATTTCGCGATATTTTTGAGAAAATGGGTTATTTTTCAGAAAAAAAAGTTTATTTTGCAAAAAAAATTGTGTTTTGTTCCATTTTCGGTATTTTCCAACAAAAGTGGTGAATATTTAAAAAAAAATCAACAATTATACAATTATAAAAAAATTGCTTTGTTATTATTATAGGTATTTGATGAAAATCAATAAAAGTATAACATTGCCCGTCCTTTTCGACATGAAGTTATCTGCATTCCATTTTATCGCTATTCCAGCTCGTCAAAACCATCACATCGTCCATCATTATGTATGCATCTGTCCGCGCCAGGAAGTCGTCAATCTGTCTCAGGGTTGTAAGTCTTAGACTTTACGGATGGATTAAATAATATCGCGAAAATCTTGCCGCAGATGGGTGATTGTCACTCGCTAAATGAAAAAAACAAACTATCGTTGTTCAAACTTTTACATCTTTTTGACGATTAATACATTCATGAATCTCTCTACAGTAAGTAAATTAGAGCTGCTGTTTACTGAGAATTTTGTGAGAAAAAAAAAAAGAATTATGCAGTTGGTGTTATTTATAACTTTGAGATTTTAAACCTTAGAAAGGTACAATCACTTGAAATATAAGAGTGCAGCGACATAAAAAAAATATTGGAACAAAGAATAGCATTGAATGAAAAATACTAATAATTAAAATAATAATCTTGCTACAAATATTACACACAATAATAAATAAAGTTTATGTTTAGACTTACAGAATTTAAAAGGTTATATGCATAATTAGGTCGTATTAAAATTCAATGATTCTAAAAACCGTTTATTCGTATTTCCAAAGAGCTAATTCTGATAATGTATTCCCCTTTTAATATAATTATGACGTGCGAGGCTTTAGTGAGTAAACACATAATATTTTGTTCGCATGACAAGCCATTGTCGAAGGAAATAAACGTTTCGGTTGAATAAGTTCATTTTAAATTTAAAACACATTAGGCACAGATTAATCTGGAGCGCGCAAGGAACGGGGATGAGCATTTTCCATTAAGAATCCATTACCAACAGGTTGACATGATTCTATACACGACTAAAAACACACTCATTAGGCTATCTATACTTTAATTCTGTACATAATAATAATAGTAATAATATTTATTTGAAACACACATTATTTAACAACAAAATGTAAGAAAGCTTTGACTGAGGAACAAAACGCGAATTAGGACAGTCAAATTGAAAAGTTTAGTTCATATTAAGTGCCATTATATAAAAAATAGAAGGGAAAAAAGCTAGTATTGACATAGTATGGATATGTGATATATCTAGAAAAAAGTATAATAATTAAGTATAAAGAGATGTGAAGAATAGCATAGAAAGAAAAAAAATGTGTATACCATGTAATTTGAGTATAGTATAATAATTAATAAAGAATAACAGTAAAGCTCAAAGAGGTAAGAAAAAAAAAATAGTAATCGTTTACGTATACCAGATAATTTTAGTATATTATACAGTAAACAATTATGTATATGTGTTTGATTGGTGCCATGAGGAAAAAAATGCGTTTAAAATTGATTACTAAAACAAAAAGATAATATTATTGAGTAATATTGATAAGATTGATTTACGTATCACTCAGCTTTATGAACCGACGACGAAACTCAGGGATGCAGCCCGAAAAGAATACACCGAATAGTTGCATGCGTGCGATGTGTGTGTAGGTATATAGCAGTGGCGTGCATTATTCTATTACCTAGGCTGTGTGTATTTTTTCAAGTTCGGTTACGAATTATGCACTTATATGGAAATAGCCTTCTGATATTATCATCTTCCATTGAAACCCATTATACCAAGCGGTGGCAAGTAAATTGTCTAAATTATAACAAAGCGTGAACCGATTAATTTATTATTAGATAAAGAAATAAAATTGATCTCTATACAAAAATACACAACTTATTAATCAGAAATAATATTTGTTTTCGTATTTCATATAAGTAAATTTATAAATAAGTTCTACTTATTTTGTCTGGGGCCTATAATAGACACCGCTAAATTTATTAGCTTCGGAAATATCTAGCCACGAAATTTATATTAATCAGAAATAATATTTGTTTTCCCATTTAAAGTAAACAGACCGTAATTATTTTGTTTACAGTCTGTAATAAACACTATCTTCTGGATTTATCAACTTAATAAATGGTCCTAGCTTATTGTGATCTTTTTAGTTTAACCCGATAAACTTCCAGTATTTGTACAGAACACAACATTTGATATAGTTTGCATAATCTTTAAACCCTGAACCGTTGAATGAGTCGCCTAATTGAAAATGGTTTCCATTCAACTCTGTCTGGTAATCACACACAAAGCCTCGCCTCAGGCCCTTTGAAGGGTTAGCCCATTGTACGTCGTAGCGAATGGGCCGAATAACGTGGACCCATAATATTCGGCCTTTCAAGGATAGCAAGACACATCCTAAATCTTACGCACATAAATCCGACGATTGGTACGGGAATTTTATATTTTATGTAAAAAGGTTTCTCTTCATATTTCGTATACAGTGGATGAGTGAGTACTTTAATCTACGGAAATTCTGTGTTAAATTTACGTTCGTTTGATACTCGTAATCCTCAGAAGAAAAGTAACATGTTTTCGGGATATCTATCAGAGCCAGGAAACTACTCAATGTGGATGGATGCTCACTCTAAGAGTTAGTGGGACTATCCATTACAAGAGACCCGTGTAGCTTTTGGTAGTGGAAACCACCAACCGATGTACATAATGTTGAGACGACAGAATCGCCCAAGCTTGAGCCTCAGCTGCTTTATGTCTTAATTTTCACATGGATCGACTTTTAACTAAATTTACGAATTTTAGTTGTTGCTTTTCGTTTAGTTCTTCACAACTGTGACCATTACATTAAACCGCCTCATTAACAGATAAGAACGAATCTAGCAAAACCAATTTGTCCTACGATCAGGGTATAATTTTATTTCGTCCATAGTTTTAAAATATGGAAATAATTATTATCTTCAAAATTCACAATTGTAATTATTAGGATCGACCAAATTATGTTTGGCGATCGACCGGTTGGGAACACTTGGCCTATGGTGTAACTTATCTATGGTTCCAATGTCCCGCATTGATGGAAAAAAAACGCTCAGATGGCTCCTCGTGGAACCGAAAGACATGGCCAAACATCCAATTAAAATCATAATGAACTTTCTCAAAAAGACTGGGCTTTTATAGTGTGGGAGAAAACGCAGTGGGCTCAGAGGCGTGCATTCTATACAGGCACATAAGAATTACCTACCCTATCTTCCAAAATTTATTGCATGAAATTCATCTACTTTCAAAAGTACGTGCGAAGTTCCAGACACACATTTCATATTAGAATGTTGATTGTATTCCACACAAAAAATGTACACATGTGCGCGGTGCGTATTCAAGGGAAGACTCGTTTGTGCTAGTATCGAAAAAGCCATGCTTTTCGGCACAAATCACGAATGGAGCAATCGGTGCCATTTTTTGCTACATTTGTTAATTTGTACAAATTTACTAACGAAATAATTATCATATTATGTTGATTTTCTTTCAAGCAGCTGCATGGTCGAAATAAAATGTGGAAATATTATATATCCAGTAATTGACTTTTAATATGCAAAATGCAGCGATTATTGGATATTTGATGTGGCAGGTAATCCTAACAGACATCGGATAGAGCTAGCAGCTTGGCCATTCTTGGCGAAATCTTACGTATTACGTCTTTTTTTATTCCCCTCCAAGACTATCTAGTAATCTCGTATTTGACTATCTAGTAATCTCGTATTTGACTATCTAGTAATCTCGTATTTGACTATCTAGTAATCTCGTATTTGTCACCACTTATGGATACGATTATGTATAATAAAATTTCACTATTTTTTATCAAGCGTTGTTATATCCCCCTATGTCAGTAAATTAGTATGCTCTGGGTATTCCGAGAATTCTGAAATATTTCCATATTTCGAAATCTTCCAGCTTTTGTGTTAAGGTAGTGGAAAAATACATTTTATTAAAAAAAAGATCCTGTTGTCTTTATAGTCGAGACGCAGTCTGTTTCTCAGAATTATCTCCATTCACCTAGAAAAAGGATAAATGATGTACCCACATAAAATAAATATAAATAAACCGTTAATTTTATTAGCTTTTAAATGGTTGACTTACAAACGATCTGAGCTTTATTAATTTGCGCCAGAAAGGAGCCTGAAAAATTCTACGGAAATACTAAAGGAAAAGGGATGGACCTTACAATTTGTTGAATGCGGCAGGATTTACTTAATGTGTCAGAAAAGTACACCCTCTGCTTCGTGTTTTATCTCAGTAAGGGCGTAGTGGGGTGTGTTGGGTAGGGCGGAAGTGGGCGGAAGGAGGGGGAGGGAGTGGACAGGGGAGGATCTAAACAGAGGTTTGGGATATTTTCATATGGATAGGAATCACAAAACGGCCTTTATTGAGTTTTTCTAGCTGATGCAGCGACTTATTGAATAGGCTATTCATTTTACCTGATATGATCGTTTGAATGCACCAAACCACAGGAGATAAGGGATACTGCGCCCCTTTGTCTCGATATTATTATAAAAGTCATACTAAAATGTAATAAGGATAAGAATACAGACGAAGTCACGTAGTCAGGACGAACATTTAAATAACATGCGAGTAAAATCACAGGAAATTTTATTTTATTAATAAATTTTTTTTATCAAGTATTAATTGTTTACACTTAAATACGAATTCATGTATACATTAATTAAAGATAACTTTTTTTTCACCACTTTATTGATATATACATACATATTAACATATTTCGAAAGCGATGCTTTCCTCATCAGGAATATATAGGATACTAAAAAATAAAAATAATAATTAATTAATTATTCTGAATTTATCAATTATATTTTAGAAACTAATTATTCTTTTGATATAAACAAAGGTTTAAAATTTTAACTCAGGACCAAATGCTCTATCCGAGGCCCTGCGCTCTAATCCACTGAACTACGGCTACCCCAATCCGTCCCGTCATCCTTATCGGTATCATATTTGGTCTCGGATATACGAGTACCTATTCGATTTTTTTCGATTTCGTGTGTCATTTAGGAGTGGTTAATGTTATATTCTTCAACGATTAGTTAATACAATGGGGTTTATAAACTTCAATAAGTTATTAAAATAAATTGAATATTCTTTCTTGACTCGTAGAAAAGTCAATAGATGTCATATGTAAATAAAAATCGAATAGCACTATCTAGATTGTAATTATGGTATATTCGAGAAGAACTTTTTAAAATATCATAAAGATAAAAGCCAATAATATGGGATTTAAAGGAGGACAATATTGACGAGTCTTGAAGTTGAGGTATGATATCAATGACGATGGCGTAAAGTCAATTGATCTCATTAGCTTAGTTGGTAGAGCAGTTGTCTCGGTGAGACAGAGGTCTTTGGTTCGATTCCTAGATGTGACTGATACCGTTTTTATTTTTTTTCGGTTTCGTGTTTCATTTAGAATTGGTTAATATTATCTTCTATAATGATTACGAAAAATATGGCTTAAAAAACATATGTTCATATAGATCAACAAACGCCGATTATGAATATATAACTTTTATTGGAATTTATAAATCGTAATATAAAAGTGAATAAAAAACCATCTAATCAAAACACAGTACTCTGTTGGTATCACTGTTCTGACAACAGCGCCCTTGAGGTGATTTTTCACAAAAACGGCGCTATACAAGTCATCCAACTATTATTATTATTATTATCATATGCGCCCGCTATGTTTTAGTGATACAATACATATTTCTGTACCACCTGAAGTCCGAAAGTCTCATTTGCAAAATTGTTGAGTAGATGGGTTTGTCTTACTTTGCTCTTAATAAGTATTACTGGATTATCAATGTTTTGGTCTATTTTGACTATTTTAGATATGTTGGAGGATTCCAGTGTTCTCAGCTTTAAGGGCCATCCCTCAAAAACGTCTCTAAACATGACTTCGTAGTTTGATAACTCAGGCAACACTACAGATGATTTACGAATAATTCCACACGGGTAGTCAGGAAAATGTATAAGGTTTTAAAAGACAAATATCCTCAAACTGTAATTTTTTAAATTCTATCAATTACGTACGATATTTTTTTAAGTGGTGCAGCTTTAAAACCAGCATAAGCAATTTTGAACGTTTTACCAAAATTCCAGTAAATTCCGTAAAGAATTTACAGAAAAATCATAGTATTTATTGCATTAGAACACTACAAAGTGTGTATTTTTGGGTACTAGTATATGATTATATGGTACACCTATCATTATTAACTCAAAAGTCACATTTGATATATTACTGAGTACAGATGTTTGAGGTTTACTTTGCCGTGAAGCCACTGGCAGATGCAATAATAATATTCAAACAGTTTAATACATTATATATATTATTCCGGGACTAACTACCCATATCTCGCCTACATTTAATGGAAACAAATTCGCCTCCAGCATAGATTTTGTTTGTTTGTTTGTTTTTGTAGCTTTATTTAGATGTAAGCAAATTTTCATACATCTAGTAATAAAAAACATATAAGATACATAATAAAATAAATAGAGTCATAAAATTATAACAGAAAGAATACAGTTAATAAAAAAAAAAATACAGTTACCCCAGTTCAAAAAAAAAATAGGGTTTAAGAAATACAGTTAGTACAAATAGAAATACAAGTCATAAATTTTTCTTTATGTATATAGCACATGTTTTACGGAAAGTGCCAAGACTTGAGGCTTCCTTTATGGAATTTGGTAGGTTATTATAAAGTTTTTGCCCTTTATAAAACACGCTGTTCTGTGTACACGTAAGTTTTGTTTTGGGAAGCCTGAAGTCTCGGCAACTCCTCGTAGGATAATTGTGAATATTTTCATGATACATAATATTAGTTTGCAGATATTTAGGGAGCATGTTATTTTTAAGCTTGTACATCATTGTTAATGTATTATATATTATATGTTGTTTAGTTGTCATCATATTTAAGTTTTGTAACATAGTTTTAACTCTAGTAAAGATATTACATTTCAGAATCATCCTCATTCCCCTATTTTGTATAACCTGTAGTTTATTATTTTGGGCCTCGTTACATAAGAATAGAACACTAGAACAATAATTTAAATGAGGAGTTACAATAGAATTGTATACAAGGTGCGTTGTCTTGAGATCCAAGTTATTCCTAATTCTTTTTAGGAAGCCAACTTTTTTAGCAATTTTCTTAGATATGTATTCGAAGTGTTTGTCGAATTTTAATTTATCATCTAATATTATACCCAAATATTTAATACTGTTAACCCTTTCTATCTTTATGTTATCAATGGTTAGTATTGCATGTTCGATTCCACCTTGACTATCAATAATCAGAAATTTAGTTTTCATAACATTCAGTTTAAGTTTGTTTATGTTTAACCAAAGTGTTACATTATTTAAGTCATTTTGTATCTCTTCAATGGCGTCCTGTAATTTTTTTCTGGCTATATATAACAATGTATCATCAGCAAATAATTTAATGGCACAATGCTTTAAAACTTTAACAATATCATTTATATATATAATGAATAACAATGGACCTAGGACAGATCCCTGTGGAACGCCTTTACTAGTATGACGTGGATCTGATATTATACCACCATATTTTGTTACTTGCGTTCTTTCTGATAGATAATCAACAAACCAATTAATTTCTTTACCGTTAATTCCAATATTTCTTAATTTTTTTATTAATCTATCTCTATCGATTGTTTCAAATGCCCTTTTTAAGTCTAAAAATACTGCAGTAATTTTACTGTTTTTATCTCTATAATTTTTCCATTCTTGTATTACATAGTTAATAGCGGTTTCACAAGAAAATTTATTTCTAAAACCCGATTGTTGTCGAACTAATATCTGCTTTGTCTCAATATATTCAGTTAATTGCTCCTTTACAATGTATTCAAGTATTTGTTCATATTTGGGTAAGCAATTTATCGGTCGGAATTCGTCAAATTTTTTTGGGTTATCGATTTTCGGAATAGGAGTTATTACAGATGTCTTCCAAGTTTTGGGAAACACTCCACTATTCATAGATTCATTGATAATTTGTACCATCGATTCGCCAATAATATTAATGGAGTCTTTGATAATATTTATTGTAATACCGTCTGGAGATTCCTTCGATTTCATGTTACTTAAGACTCTTTTATTATTACTATTTCTCGGAAAGTTTTTTCAATTTGAGTGTTTCAGGCTAATAATTATTGTTTATAAAAATAATTGTTACCCTTTGCGCTATGCACAAAAATCTTGTCTTAAAAAAAAAAACTTTAGTTTATCAATTAATGATTATAAGATCATCGCATAGTAGCTATTGCATAATATCGATTAGCAAAATCCCTTTATCTATCTACAATGGAAAAACTTGTTCCTCTTTTTTCTTTCTCTGTATCATCCACCATATTATATATTACATATATTTTACGTCATCCGAAATATTTTTTTTTTTTCACTATGTCATTCACGCATATTATTATTATATCATGCACCTGTTTATTATGTATAATGCATATCAAACTATCAAATTTTTAACTTATCTCTTTATATAAAAATGAATTTTTGTCTCTCTGTTCTCGATTTTCTCGAAAATTACTCGACCGGTTTCGCATAAAATAGTACAGTTTATTTTTATTACTGCCGAAAGGTTTAGATAGTAGTTTGAGTTAAATCCAATATGTGAAACTATTGCTATAATGTTTAAAAATTAGTTTGAAAAACATTGAACCAGCCTTGTTGTATTGAGGTCAGCCCATAGATGCACCACTCTGGTTAGCCACAGATTACATATTCAAAACAAGAAGGTTTGTGTGTGTAGAATATTTTGGAAATGGAAAACACAAGTAGGTACCTACTTAAGAACTTTATTATTTAGATATATTTTGAAAAATAAATGCTTCTAACGAAATAAATTTTTTAAACGAATGGGTCATTGTTTAGAGATAGGAATAGTCATCGCAAGGCTTTACTTTCGCTGTGAAATCAATTATGGCACCCAAACGACATGCAAAAGTTCACAACTTCATAACTTTAGTAGAAAAAAAAAAATCCCGAGCAAGGCCGGGTACACATTAGCTAGCTAATATGTTACTTTTTTTTTCCTTATCTCCAAAAAAATCTCTCTATTCTACACAAACCATGTAAAATATGTAAAAGTCAATAGGGGCGTAAATAAATAAATATAATAAATTACTGATGTTTTAGACTAGAAATGGTAAATCGAAGGACTCCGGGGTTTTCAGCATTAATGGCATCTGAATATATATTAAAATTAGCATCATTAAAACATTTTCGTGAAAACTGTGACTTCCAGACTTCTAAGCCTTAAGTTGCAGATTTGTATTCCTACGTACATGTGCATACAAATAAAGTAAATACAAAAAGCAATACAGAATGTATCCCTTACATACCCTAGGTTTACTCGCCAAGTGGCAACTTGCTGTTTTCTCGGTAAATTTTAGGTTCAACAACCCTCTAGACCCGGTGGGTGGTATTTTTGGGTGAAGCAAAGTTTTTCTTAGGTTTTCAGCAAGGGAGAGTAAGTGCAGCTATACTGCCACACTACTTGTTGGTGGAGGGTGCCCCGTTGAAGGGATTAAGGGTAGGCCGTTACTCCTCATCCCTTTCACCCCATCGGCCCTGTAATCGATCGTCATATTTCTTTGTCAAGATAATATCCGGCAAAATGTGAATATTTATTTTGAAATTCGGAAAACAATAAAAAAAAATGTTTTTAAGATACGAGTTATTACAATTTTATAATATATAGCTTCACATTTCATTGCAGAAATTTGTTATTTTTGAACTACAAAATATCGTTATCATGGCAACACCAAGCTGTTGAAATGTGTTATTAACATATTCGCGTTTGGTAGTTCGTTAGAAACATGTCAACACATCATAATTATTTTTTGTCGTTTTGTTTTCATATTTATGATTTTGATCTTTGAATTTGCTTTTGTTTTTTTCTTATCAACATCTAATAACGGTTATAATGGTACATTTTCATAAATGAAAAATAAAAATTATCTTCCCCGTAAAGCGTTAAACAAGAAGAAAAAAATAATATCACAAAGAATCATCAAACGTCCTTATTTGTAAAGTAAGTATGCGAAGAGGATATGAGGATATAGTAAAAATATTTCGTATAGCGGATCTCCACTCAAGACGCCTGCAGATATAAGTATATCGACTTTTGTTATATCTACGGCCGTATAAACTCTCTATTTACTCCTTCAGGGATATTTAGTTATATTATAAGCAAGTAGGAACCTATAGCGTATTTTTCCTAAGCCGACTGCATATATAAGTATGTCCTATTTTGTTATTCGCCCGTATATCATCACTGCATACTTCTTCGCCAACTCGGCATTATTGTTAGTAAACACATTTTATTTTATTATATTTTACATTATGTTTTTACAAATGTGGACATACAGCAGAAATGTGAGTACACGAAGTTATTGGGTTTCATTCAATGTCATTTTTCCCAAATTATTAATAAAGTGTGATTTTCTTGCAAGGAAAAAAAACACACAATAAGGTATCGTAAAGACAATCTAGAAAAAAAAACTCAAACTTAACTTGTAAAATAAGCAAAATTTAAAGATTTTAAAACCAACTGCAAGAATTTGTGTAGAAAAACATTAACTGAGAATAACATGTACGGTACGATGCATGAATATAAAACAAACGGTGTGAATCAAGACAGAGTTTTGGAGTGGTTCGTCATTATCTAATGATTTAGTTTGCATATGATCCCTATACATGGATCGTATATAATGTTATCCTAGTACATAATACTATGTCTATATATATTTAACAGGGGTGGGATAAATTTGTTCCACTGCGTTCTATGTTCCTAACTTAATACTAACGGGGTTAATTAAAACTAGGTGCTGTGATAATGTTACGGTAGCTAATTAAATCGCCCATAAAGTGATTTTAAAGTGAGCTCATTATTCTACGTTTCTGTTTGCAATTTACTTGCAAAATAGGTTTTAATTAAAGAGATACGAATCTGGGACGGTGTAGCCATTGTTTGGTTATGATTACTTGTAACTATGCACTCGTTTATTGTACTTACAATCAGATTTTATCTTTGATGGAATGAATTCTAATAAAGGATGATAATGATGGAAGTTAGTTCCAGAACGATGCGTGGCACTGTGACAGAGTTGCAAATAGGTACTAACAGAGAGGCGTGCATTTCATGTACCCAACCTTATTAACACACACATATAATTGATGTTAAAATTTATAAAATTATTTTGAGAAATCCATCTACCCTTTCAAAAATGAGTCACGTGCGCCCCACCGATCGCCCTACTTTACGTGTCAAATCAGGAACTAAGTACGCAAAATTCAAATTTTGAATGTATTCTACACAGAGATGTGCATGTGTGCGCAATTCGCATTCAAGGGATGACTCGTTTGTGTTAGTATCGATATATATATTATGCCTTTCGGTACAAATCACAAATGCTGCAATCAGTGCCATCTCTTGGTACCTCTATTAAATAGTACAACTTTACTAACTAATAAATTATCATATTATGTTGGTTTTCTTTCTTATGCGGTCGAACAAAATATGAAAAATTTATCTGGTTATTGGATCGTAATATGCATAAATGAGGCGGTTATTTGGATATATATATTTTTAAATATCAATTAATTCGCTGTTCTTCCTACTGCCTACCTCGATGAACGCCACTGAGTCAGTGAATGAGACTGAGCACTATTCAGAATCGAAATGTTGCGTGTTGCTTAAAAATTCTTAAAAGTGGCCAGTTCTCCCACACATATAATATTTAGGAATCAACGTTAAGAATTTAATTTGCTTAAGCCGTGTAAATAACCGCATTTTAATAGCCAAAGAAGTACTTCCTACCCTTGATCTTCACCATTTCTTTCCCATTCCTCCATCCTTATAATTTCCCCTAAGTTCACCTTTATATTTGTATTTACCAGATATTTTTTTTGATAAATTTATTTAAATTTAATCTCAGAAAATGATAAAAAAACGAGCGTACGAAAACAGCTCTTCAAAGAGTGTGAGATTATTTTTTTAAAATTAAGATATTTTCTTCTCATTATTATTTTTTTACTGTAGCTACCTATTAATATTTATTTAATAGCCGTTTTGTTTTATTTAATAGAATATTTCTTTTTTGTAGCAGTTTATTTTTATTTAATATTTAATTCCAGAAAATATGAAAATTCGTTTACTTACTTAACTAGAATGATTACCTAAACAAATACATTATAAATTAATTAAAAAATTTACTTTGTATTCACCAATTTATTAATATACACAGACATCTATACATGATTCAAAAGTGATGTTTCTTCATCAGGAACGTATAGAATAGTAAAAATAATATATTTTTATTATTTTTAGTATAATTAATGTAATGTAGAAAAGTTAAATTATCTTAATTCTGTATGTCCTGATGAGGAAAGCTTCATTTCCGAAACATGTTGATATGTATATATTAACAAAGTGGTGATTAATGAGTAATTTTTAATTCATTTGTACGTAATTTAATAGTTGAAAATATTACTAACAACTCCGAAATCGAAACACTTAATCAAAAAGACACATAAAAGGAAAAAAAATAAAGCTAGCAGCTGGGATTCGAGCCCAGGACCTCATAGACCAGGTCCCGGATATATCATGTTCCAATACTTAAAAATAAATAGTATATACAATAGTAAATACTTAAAAGAAGATAAATAAATAAATAATGTACGGAAACAGTTATTGAATTCTAATAAGATGGATCACGATACTGTCTTCTCATTACGTTAGAATTTATCCAACTAAAAAAACTGTTCATGGAGAGAGATGAGTACTTATTCGAGCATGATATACGATATGCCCATTCATTCCGTTTCACTTCCCAATTTGCGTCGTCCATCTAAATCAACACAAACCTATATAAATAATAAATGTATTCTTCAAAAGCTCATTTTCTTCTCAAATCTACCCCTAGCGAGTAATTTATTGATGGATGTACCGCTGTGCAAGCAATCTGGTTCGATATGTACAGCGGCCCTTTATAGGGTAGTGGCCAGATAGGAGACTTTATGTGCTCGCAGGTTGCAGGGGTGGTTAAAAGTGGTCAAGGGTGGTGTCAGGGGTATTCATATGTGGACAGGGGTGGCAAAGGGAGATCGGGTGGTCAGTAGATTTGTGGAGTCCAATAGACACAAGACCCGGTTTACACTGAGGGATGCACGTAGTCCAACCCCAACATATGCCACCGGTAGCTTTTGCAAAACCACTTATCGACGTATTGACGCTGCATTGAATTATTGGCAGGTTTACATATTTGTAAAAATGAGTCACAGTTGCATAAGGTTGCCATTTGTATGATTAAAAAACGAATACTGAAATAAATTAATTAATCGATGAAATAAAGTTTAACATAGATGAAAGAACCGAATTTCAACACGAATAAACAATTTCCAAAATAGACATTTTTGGGCTACTAAAGTATATAGGGAGGAAAACTGTCACGAGACATAATTCAGTACAATTCATAATTCGAATGGCAGTACCACATACTGCCGCGCCAGTTATTTTACGCGCAGTGATTCTCCTAAAATATGAACACTTTGACGGCTGATATCTTTGGTACTACTCGGTATTTTCCAAACAATAAAAAAGTTCTGTCATCAGCATGCTCTAATTAATATAATTCATATGTAAATAATACAAAATTTCGTTGTAGGAGACAAACTCATTGAATGTGAGAAATGCATCTTAATAATTTTACCTACCTGCGTTGAGATAATTTCAACATGGCCTCCACCACTATTCATAAGAAAGAACAAAATTTACTAATTAACCTCATTCAATGTCATATACCTACGAGAGCAACTCCTTCCAAAATCCCATTTAAATGTAACAACGCCAGGACTCAGCATTACAAACACTCGCTTGTACCTAGATTACATGAAGTTAGTAATAGATACGCAGATGTAGCGGACCTATTTAAATGCACTAGAAGGCTTATACTATCATATCTTTTCAAACAATATTAATAAAAAAAAAATAATAATTTTTGATTAATTTCTATATAAATTTGACATTTTAAGGTAAGGTATAAATATAAAAATACACACATATGTAAATTACAGAATTTTTTCCATAGTCCTCCTCACTAGGAGATCCTGTGCTGCGTCGAACTGGGTTTTGAATAAAGCTGTTTCGGCGACTTCTGTATTTCATCTTCAAGGTTTGGGTAGGGTATTTTCTGTAATTTTAATGACGTTGTTTTAAGAATACTAGTCAGTTCTTCTTTGCTGGACTTTTTGATTGAATTACTTTGTTTGATATTTAGTTTGAGGTTATTGTATAACTTAAATTCACTACATGTTTTATACCTGTAGGTATACATATCTTTTACTTTTATATCCTTCGTGAACTTTTATTCTTTATATACTGTCTGATGTCCATTGTACGACCTAATGGCACAGTTCATAGTTTCATTTTAAAATTATTCGTATTATATTCTTATGCTTGTGGTTAACTGTGATATGTAATTATTATTCATGGTATATTTATACCGTTTATATTAAATAAATAAATGAAACGATATTTTAAATGGTTCTAGCCATTTTTTGCACATAGCGTCAATACGCCAAGATCACCCTATCTTTATTTTACCCCATATTCCTTCCCCTCTATATGAATTTCACCCCACAAAACTTCCTAATATTAAGGATGTTATAGATCTTCATTCAGGTGGTTGTGAGATCGCCAGCAAATACAAAATAATCAACTAATTGAATTAATGTCAATTCAATTAACAAAGCGTAAGTTGCTTGTTCTATAGCTCAATTTATAGTGATTTAATGGGTTTGATTTCTAATATTTACGTCTGTTTGGTAATACGATTTACATTTGATTTGATGTCGTAAGGAACATTGATAAAAAAATGAATTGTCAATGAGTACATACTTTTAATAAATGAATAAACAATTTCTTTGTATTCACCACTTTATTAATCTACACATATCAACATGTTTTGAAAGCGATGATTTCTTCATCAGGAATATGTAGAATACTAAAAAATAATAAAATAAAAGTTAATGAAATAATATTATTATTTTTTGTTTTCTAGATATTCCTGATGAAGAAAGCCTCGCTTTCGAAACATGTTGATATGTGTAAATTAATAAAGGGAATACAAAGTATTCATCGTTTTTGTGTTTAATTCATAGAATTCCATTTTTTTTATTTATTTTCATCAGAAGCAATCACTTTGTGGTCTGACATTGTATTAAGTAAATGAAACACGTTGTTATAAACCGCGAATATATTTTATTTTCACCAACCGTTAACTAAAGCTTAATCAGGGTAAATATAATAACTAAATTCAGTTATCATGAATTTCGCTGAACTCAAGCTTTTATTAGGGTAAATATAATAACTAAATTCAGTTATTATGAATTTCGCAGAAACCCCCGATTAAAAATTATTAAATAAAAGATAAAAAGATTACCCCGATGAAGCTTGAGTTAAGCGAAACCGGTTGGTGAAAATAAAATATGTTCGTGGTTTATAACAACGTGTTTCATTTACTTAATTTAAAAAAAAAAATTAATTTAAATCAAATTTAATAATGTTATTATTAAGTTCTGCATTTTATTATTTCGGCAGTTTGAAAATGGCATTGAACGCCGAAACAGCTCTCACAATAATAAAAACTAAAAATACTTACAGAACTTAATGATAATGTTATTAAATTTAATTTACATTGAATTTAAAAAAGGGATAAAAAGTAATTGTTAATTCATTTATTAATAATGACGCCACAAAGTGAATACCAATATTTTGAAAAAATTATACATATATTTTTATGTTGGCTAGTTTTACTTCTCGTCTTTGCCCAAAATTAATAACATTCTTTATAAAATAAATTAATCACTTTATTATGAAGCACTAATTTAGTATATTTAAACGCCAACAGGTTTCGTTGACATCAAGCGTCGTTAGGACAATAATAAAAACTAAATACTAATACAGAGTTAAAGGTACACGAAATAATAGAGTGAAATAGGATAAAAAAGAAAATACCACAGTGGGTTAAATTAAAATATTTGTCCTTGGTATAGATTAAAGATTTTCCGAGATTATTATTGGTGTAGAAATCGTCTCGTAGTAGTAATAATCTTGGAAAAAATCTAATCAATCCAAAGAAAAAGATGATATTCTAAGCTACTCTGGTATTTATGAACTTAATTGCAGCCTCTCAGAAGCTGGGCGTACAGCACAGAGCCCGCGGACACTTTAATAGTACATAACTGCTAACCCGGTACAAATTGTAAGTACGCTTCACTGAAGAATTTGGTAATCACCTTTGGTCGGGATCCCCAAAATATCTGAAAAAAAACCCTTGATTCTGAGCAGAAGCAATCCGTTTGTTTGATAGATTCGCCTATCTTAACAAACGGATTGTAATCTTTGGAGCACAGACGTCAGGTGGGTATTCTGTTCTTGTTCCACCGGTATTTTAATGGAAGATGCTATGAAGAACTAGCGTTATTGATTCCTTCGGCATCGGTTAACAGTCGGGAAACAAGTCAAACGCGTGCCCAACATTTGCACACGGTTGACATCGTCACGTGAGAACGGGTCTCTTCTACGACTCGTTCTTGTGTTGAACAGCTCAGAAGCATAATGGTCCATCTGCCTCTGTGTTTCCTCCCTCATACAACACGGGTTTCTTTAAAACCCGGGATCACTCCTTCCTTTCTTCTAAAAGACCCCCCACATAACATCCCTAAAGATGATATAGGTCTTGAGGGAAATTATTTTCTGTGTGGCGTTATTGTAAAAAAAATCATTTTATTGTAAAAAAAGAGCTTGACACAAACAACATCTTCCGCTTACTGTGATGGTAGTAGGAGATTTTTAAATATTGTCAGGTTATTCTTAACCTGGGAATATTTGTCTTTCGCTTTAACAACAACGAAGATTGTCTTCTTTTTATATAGGAAAAACAATACTAAAAGTTAACATTATAAAGAACACTTACCTTGTTTAAATGATACCGGATTTTAAGAACTCGGGAACTACCTAATCTCGTCAGACCACGCTAAATATACGTAAATTTAAGAATGGGTATTCCTAGAGAATGCATAGACTACGATTATCTACTTTATTCAATAAATTTAGTAAAATTTTCGAAACGTAGAATTATTTGCGATTTAACATGTTTGTTTAAGATAGATATTTCAATGTTTCATACCCCAGAACTGCTATATTTGATTGATTTTCGTGTACCTGGTAGGACAAGACCTACCTTGCATTTTATTGTGACAATTCAACTTCAGCGTCGCAATATTATTCCACTGTGCGACGGATTCAACATATGGGGAACAAATACTTAAATGTTGTTGACATATTTGGCACATCCATGTTACAGTATAAGTATGTATTAGTACGGTTTTTTTCATCGAGTAGAGCTAGCTTATTTGGAACTATTTATTTATCTGGATAAAAGCGTCAAATTATATTGTTTCTTATTATAATACCTATGTACCTGTTCAATGTTATTTGTAAATGTCCATAAATGCTTGTAATGGGCGTAAATAAATAAATAAATACTTTTAATAAAACTACAAGAGCTAGTTTATTTGCGTGAAAACGGTATAGAAATTAGAAAAGACAATTTAGGAGCATTAGAAATTAGAAATCTTTAAATAAAAATCTGTCAGAAAACCTACTTAATAACCAAACAAGTCTATCGTGTAGTCACATTTTAAGCACGTTTCCTGTGAATTCATCGCCATCCCTTCAATTATTAATTTCCCCCTCAAATAAAAATATTAACGGAGAGTTAATTTCTATAGCGCAGTTTTGTGAAGGTTCTTCTCAAGTGCGCTATGTACTAATTAACCTAACATAATGTAATTAGTAAATAACAGACACACTATAAATATATACAAATTAAAACTACAGGTATGACTTAAAATATTCGTGAGTAGCAGATTCACTTTCATGAACAAATTAGAATAAACTAGACGTAAAAATAATCAAATATAAAATACAGATAACAAAAGAGCAAGAGAATATTTTACGACATTATGTAGATGGTTTTCACTAGATACTAAGGGCATTGAATAACAAGGACATGTTGTGACGTTACGGATACATCTGTTATATTGCCTCTCTCAACCATGTATTTTGCTCAAGTAGCGTTTTTTCAACTAATAATGTAATATGTCTCTGTCTTGTATAAATGTAACATAGGATCATTAAAAATAAAAATAAAAATCTGTCTCTTTTTAATTATTATCTACATTATATCTCAATCGCGCTGTTTTATTTACAAGTAGCTGATGTGTACCCGGTCTTTCTCGGGATTTATTTTTTATTTTTGTAATAATGTTATGCAGTTATGAGTTCTTGCTTGTCGTTGGGTGCCATAATTGATTTGACAGCTAAAGTAAAGCCTCGTGATGACTATAACTATCTCTAAACAATGAAACAAAGAAACATTCATTTGAAAATATTTTGTCATTCCAAACATAAATGAAGTTCTTAAGTAGGTACCTACCTGTGTTTTCCATTTTGAAAATATTCTACCCAAACAAACCTTCTTCTTTTGAATATGTAATCTGTGGCTAACCAGAATGTTATATGTATGGGCTAACCTCAATATAACATGGCTGGTTCAATGTTTTTCATACTAAATTTAATCTATTTAATCATCTAAACCTTCCTGGCACTATTAAGAACAAACTGTGCGATTTTCAGCGAAAGCGGTCGAGGAATTTTCGAAAAAATCGAGGAAAGACAGACACTCACTTTCATATATATATATATTTCTTTGTAGCATATACCTTTCAATTATTGCCTCCATATTTTGCGCTCTTCCCCTTTTGTACCCTATCTCATTCTATTGTTTTCTGTACCTGTGTATAACCGATAACTCTGTATTAGTCTTTTGTTATTATAATTGCCCTTATGAAGCTCCATATAAACGAAACCAGTTGGCATTAAAATATAATTAATTCATAGTTTATAACAGAGTTGTTGTTTTATTTAACCGCCCGGCCGGTTATTATTAAAAAAATAGGTAAAAAAAACATATCCTTTTCATTAGATGTCGCAATAATAATACGTGTAACTAGTGACGTAACTTGTACGGGCGAGACAAAAATACCCCAAAACATCCGTTAGATTCGGCTGACCTCGAAATACTAAACGAAATGACGCAGGAACAAACTTGACGCATACGAATGTTTTGTGGGTTTTGGGGATAGCTTTTTTTGTACCTACACGTACGGGATACGACTTGTTGCGTTCGGGCGATAATATAGCGGCCGTATCACGTCCGTTCGTATGGGTAGGGCGGTTAATATAATGTCAAACCGCAAAGTGATTACTTCTTATGAAAATATAATATTTTATAATTATATTTCAACACTCGTTTCTCGCAGTATATATATTTTTTGAATTTCTATAAAAAAACTTTAAAACGTTTAAACGATCGCAGCACCCTTCATTTTCTCTACTTTTTTTACAGTCTATACGTGAAAAACGCAGGTACGAAATTGCTATATGATATCGCGTACAAATTATGTATTCAAATACCTCGACATCAGGTGATAAAGGTTTGACCATGCCAGGGAGTTTTAAATTTATTCACGAGTGTATTTCTGAGTTAAATTAAGATCGACGGTTTTAAAAAAATCGTGATAATATTTCTGGCAGGCCCACGCAATTTAGCAAATTTACCCCGGAGAATATTCGCAGGCCGCATTGAGAACCTCCCGAGCGAACTGACGGAAGAGCGCAGATATTTTATTTTTTACGTACATTTTTTAAAAAGGAATACGAGTATATGGAAAATTTGTTCATACGCATTTATACGTCTGAAAGGCGGCAATTTGTCGTCGTGATTTGGGGCTTTTAGACCCCCCTCGGCTGAAGCGGGGCGTAATGAAAATCAGATTCCTGACAAACCTCTCCGTGGCTTCAATCGTCGGTCGTTACGCCAAGTCAGGGGTAACATCAGCGATATTCTATCCGCGGTTTCATCGGTTTCACAAATTCTTCGTGCGATTTTCTCAGTACGTAAAGATTCATCGTTCGATTTACTTCGCGGAGATTTACATAAGAGCGAGAAAATAAGGGCCAACCTTAAAGGAATTTTGTGTTCAAAATGAGTGATATTTAAGTTGGTAGTTTAAGCTTAAAGTTCTGTTAAAAATAATTTGAATAAAAAAAAATGTACGAGTATGTTTGTCCTTCAAACGGGTCTAGAGTACCATCGATTTCATAAATTCTTCATTTGATTTCCTTTACGGAGATTTACATAAAATCCAGGTAATAGGTAACCTACGTACCCTAATTATTAAACTATTAAGACTAATATTTCTAATTTTGAAACTGACAATACATGGCGGAATTCCATTACAATAATATAATAAAACACATAAAACTTATTTGCACTATTATTTTATTTTACCGGTTTCAATAACAGTTGAAATAAGTTTTATATATATTATTATTAAAACTAACATTAAATTACCAATTACGGAAGAGATACCATTACCATTTGACCCTGTTACACACGTGGGATGTAATATATAATATAAAATATGCATGTACATTAGCTACACACGGAAGGCATAATATAATATATTTTCATATGAAGCTGTAAGTTGGTGATGTGAACTTAATTTTATCATACTATTATTAAAAAATATGTATTTTTAAAATACAGGCACTAGTTTACTGCATAAAAATGGATTAGGCATTCGACTAGATAACTTTGAAGCGTTAGAATTAAGAAAAGCCAAAAACACTAATAGTGGATTCATAAATAATCAAATAAATTTAAACAAAAGCCAATTCTTAAATTATTCCCAATAAACAAAGTACACACACTTCCCGGTCAGCCTGTTTTTATCGATCTATAACACATGTGTATCTTAGTTCATAGTTTAGTTGTATAGTGCCGTGAAGAAGTTACGGTCGGCAAAAGTATAAAATAAAAGTGATGTAAACAAAGTTATTATTTTATTTTTAAAAATTATAATATAGTAGTTTTAATTTCTAGTAGTACGTGCTAACGGAGAGGAAGAGGAGGAGGAGGAGGAGGAGGAGGAGGGGGGGGGGGAAACCACCGAATATTATAATTTTATTTAAGAGGATCGAGAGGAGGAGAGATGGTACGATATTTTTCGGTAGGAGAGGGGGACAGATAAATTAAAAATATCACTATCAGATCAGGGGATATCATTTAGGCCACACCCATGTGTAGTATTTTAACTGCTTTTAACTAATCCCAAGTATACCCACGCACTGGTCTTGCCTGTGTGGGATTTACAATTATAATATATACGTTATACATACATAAATATATTAAGCTAATCTTGTATGTTAATTATACTGAATGCTTATAACCTACGAGTATTTATATATAATTTTTTAAAATTAAAAACATGATACACTATATACGTCTGTGACGACTCTATGGGATTGTATGGCGAGCGATATAGTAATATAGACCAAGCCTATTTGTATTAATATCATGTATTCGTTGTGTGTAACGAGCTTTACATAGTGTATATGAGCTTTCCGTCAAGTGGTTAAGTGTTTAAAGCAATTAAAGCTCAAATAATAAAACCATTATTTTAATGAGTTTTATGTTTACTCTGGAAATACATGTAATTCACCTATGTTGAAAAATGTTCATTAATAAGTTCCTAATAAGTACACTCTAATCAGCAGAGCAACTCAACTACTCAACGATGCTGCATTGACCGTAGACATATTCAATATTACAGACGATTTTTCAATTATCTCGCGACCAATGCCACAAAACAGCTATAAAGCTGCCCCCATGACTTATACTTTTCCTATCAATCTTTCAATTCTTGCATGTTAGATAAATATTATCATCTTTAGTATTGTTTATATCATTAATACATAAATGTTTATATTTTTATAGAAAGCAGTGACTTTGTGGTTTGATATATTAATAAAATAAAACAATCACTTTGTTTATAACCATGAAATTTATTTAATTTTTATTAATACTGACCGGTTCTCATGTTTTCTATCGACAAACTAGTCAAACCAGTCAAATAATGGAAATCACGTGAGTTATCACTGAAATGTGTCTACACATGTTTATGTTCTATCTCTGTTGATTTGTGCGAAAGAGCAAATATTGTTTTAGTATATTTACTATACAGCACGGAGAAAGCGCAAGTTATGGATAATATAGGTTGTGTTTGCTTTTAATTTCTACCGCTGTCTCGACACGTGAACTCCTCTAATGTACAGTTCAAATAGAAAAACATAAAATAAAATTAATGCAAAACAAAATAAATTAAAAAACAGTTTTTATTGTTATCCCGAAAAATAAATACTAATCGAATGGCTAAATATACGGATTCATCAGTTCATGATAATTCAACACACGTATGAATCGGTACAATTTCTAAAAGTGACGAAAATAAAAACTAGCCCGAAAACCTTACCTAACCTAATTAATCAAAAATTATCGGGCTTTTTTTCCTATTTTTAAGGACATTATTTCTTGCTTTCTTTTTTCAGCCATATTCATGTTCCTTTTAAAATATCGCCGCGCCCTTAATTTTTGCAACTTTTAAATTTCGTATTAGTCGAAAATTTTACTCGAGTTTTCTTGATAAATTAAAAATTATAGATTAACTTACGCTTATCTCTATATGTAAAAATGAATGTTTTTCTGCATATCCTCAAAAATTTATTGACCGGTTTCGCTGAAATAGCGCAATTTGTTCTTATGAGTATATGGAAGATTTAGAGAGTAGTTTGAATTAAGTCCAATATGTTAAACTTTTCTTATAACGTTTAAAAGTTAGCATAAACAACATGTTGTATTGAGTTTAGACCATAGATATATTACCCTGGTAAGCCATAGATTACATATTCAAAAGAATAATAAGGTTTGTTTGGGTAGAATATTTTACACAAATACCTACTTAAGAACTTTTTTATTTAAACACGTTTTGAAAAAATAAGTATTTGAAATGATAAAATTTTCGAATTAATGTCTTTGTTTAGATATAGTTAGTCAGTCAAATCAATTTTATGACAAGCAAGAATTCAAAACTTCTTAACTTTGTTAAAAAAAAAATCCCGTGCAATGCCGGGTACACACCAGCTAGTATTTACATAAAAATACCCACTCCTTAAGGGCAGATATTGCATGTCATTATGTCAAGAATTTTCTCTTTAATACTAATATGAATTTCTTACCGAGAAAACCATCTACGTCATCCTGGTAATAAATTAATATGGTTTTCCTTAATAACGTAATATTACACGTTTCCGAATAATGAGTAAACAAAGTGCCAGACGCGTGGGTCGCATTTTAAATTTATTCTTCAGCGAGCACACTGCTCCCTCAGTAGGGCTCTTTGTGACATACTCCCCGTAAGAAGTCAAGGCACCGTCATGCGTCATGTCCCTCAAAGTATGAGGAATTATAAAAGCAAAAGAATCAAACAAATAAGAAAATTAAAGAAAAATATTCAATTAGTCATCTATATATGATATACAAAAATCAATATAAGTTTGTTTGTCCTCGATGTTCTAGAAAATCACTAGATCGGTTTCGCTGAAAATAGCGCAGTTTGCTTTTATTAGTGACGGAAAGGTTTAGAAAGTAGTTTGAATGAAATCTGTAATGGTCTAACCATCATCATTTTCTTTTAATAGAACCCTGGAAAATATTTTTTTTTATATGCATAACTTTCATGCTAGAAAAGCTTAAGGGAGCGACATCTATCGACTTGTGGAGAGTTTGATTACAGTGAATTATAATCCAATAATTTTGATTCATAAAACTCGTTGCAACATAAAACCACGAGATGGCAGTGAGAAGAAGACGTTCCCTCTTATAAATAAACATCACAGGATTGGGTGAAATCAACGAAAAAGTTACCAATCAAACGAGCGTTCTACATAAACAACAATTAGTGGTGACAGGACAAAGGAAATATTAATTATTTATGTGAATCGAAAGGGTTCAGATCAACGGCCTATAAAGTAAACATTTCACTAGCGGTCGAACAGGACGAGAAGAGGTCGTGAACTTTAAAGGAAACAATGGGAAATGCAGAGATGAATAACCATTGAAAATGGAAGTAGGAAGTAAAAATAATACGCAAAATGTTAATTACAAATAAAAAAACTACAAAGTGAGGATTTATCTTGCACGGGGAAAGGTGTGTTTGCATTAGAATTTAGACAGAGAGGCGTGTCATGTAAGGTTAAGCGGAAAAACAACGAATTAGAGAAAATAATTCAGAGAACAATAGCTTCAACAGATGAAAAAGGGAAGAAACAAGAATTATACAGTATGGAAACTTCGGCAAACTTAAGAGGCGATTTAGGCGAGACTAATGTGAAATAGGAGTACAATTTTCTAATTTCAGGAACGTAGATAATTACAAGGGAGTGAAACTAGGCTGATTTTAGGTGATAAAAGGTATTAATTGAGTAGATTCGGGACATCAGATATTATGAAAATGTAGATGAGAAATGTATCAATCAATTATAAAATTTAAACTGAAGGAATTCAATAGAAATATAGAGATATATGGACTACTACTTTGAATATAGTTCGATACATTTAGGTAAAATTTTGAGGTTGTCAATGACTAATGTAAACAAGGCGACAAGAATTGTGTATTTAAGCGGCCAGATGAACATGAAACTCGGGTGATAGAGAGGCAAACAAACAATTAAGGTTATACAGGGAAGATAGGAATATTTATTTAAGGAAAAGTAATAAAAAATAATGAGTTTTCGATAAACTCTGATTTATATCGGTTTTTTACAAAAGTAAGGGTTATTACCCATAGTAAACAATAGGCTAATGGGATATTGAGTTAGAGTGAAATGGAAGAAAGGGGAGTGGCCAGGAAAGAAGTGAACGAACTCATATCTACCAGGTTTGGGGTAGGTAAATCGCAGGACAAAACGCCAATAAATTAATACATAAAATTATTAAAGGTAGTGAAAAATCAATTAAGGATGATATCAATCGACCCGGATGAAAGTATAAGCAGACGACAGGTACATGCAAAAGGTGTAATACAGCTAGACCAGGAAGAAGCAGTGCAACACATTGAAAAATCATTCTGGAAAGGTATATTTATTAACTCAGGCAGGTGAGGTGGGGAAGAAATTATAAAGTGTTTACACCAATATTATGATCAATTGAGAATTGCACGAAAATATGCGTTAATCGAATATTCACATGTTAGATCAGAGAAAAACCATGTTACCATCGGAAAATTCATAAATAAAAAGATATCGCATATCAAGATAACCAGGGACTAAGGGAATTTCTAAAATTGAACGATGTGAAGAAGGCGCTTCTTTAAATAAAATTCAATAATGAAATAGTGGCTATAAATACGAGATACCCGAGTTCATAGGCGACCAAAGAATAAGCGATAGATAATATTTTCAGAAAAAAAACATGAATCGAAATTTCCAATTCTATAATAAGGAACAGCAGGGCGATCTAGAGGAATGAACTAAATTCGATCCTGGCCGGAGTGAGGAAAAGTGATGGATTCAGAGGCGGGCCAGATTTTATCTAAATATTTACATTGAAGAATTACAGTCGAAATTAGTATTACTTACATATAGGTTTACGAGTTAATAGAGAACATAATTTAATGTAGGTATGGAATGGAGTTAAATCCTTTTGATTCTAAGCTAGGTATATAAGGCAATGTAATGAGGGAATATGGGATTAGTCGCGAAGTACGCCGGGCGAGGAAATAATTAAATTACGTGCTGACCGATATTAAGTAATTGTTTTGTTTTTGGACTTAGGAAGTTTCATTTTGATTTGTTTCTTACAATTAAATAAAGTTTTAAATAAATTCTTTTAAATAGTTGTTGGATTGATTCAACAATAGTTTGATTAAATTCAATAATAGTTTGATAAATATTGAAGTTTCTAAAATTCATTATATTTAAGTTGATACTAAAAATTACTTCTGTGAATTAATTAAAATTGGTGGTTTTAAGTGAAATTATAATAATCGAAAGTGTTTATAAATAAAGTGTTTGAATCGAAGTCTTCTAAAATTCATTATATTTAAGTGAAGTGATATAAAAAAAGTGACCCAGTAAATAAAGTGTTTTGTGTTCGAATTAATATTGTATTAAAATAAATTCTCTTGTTGATCTAATTTTCTCAAAACTGTTAGAGCAATGTGATAATAATAATAATTTAATAAATATTGAAAATTTCTAAAAATTAATAAAGTTATTTGTTTAAAGATTTTTAAAATTAGCTTCTGTGAATTAATTAAAATTGTTTAAATGAAATGTGATTTAATTCATATTTTGTGTTGAACTAAATTCATTACGAGTTTAAGAAAAATTAAATATAATTGCGTTTAAAATAATTTAGTGAAAGTTTAAAAACAGCTGAGTCTTAGTTTCATATAATTCATTTTTAATACCTAGCGTGGGATTAATTTCGTCAAAGAAAAATAATAAAGCTCTAAAATATTACCAAGCGTTCGGTTTACGGATTTAATTAATGGTTAGTAAAGAGAATTACGTGAGTACAAAGAATAAAATAGGAAAATAAAACAACAAAAATTTAAATATTGTTTAATAATATCCGGATTGAGAGAGCATTAAATTTGAAGAAATAGTACAGATCGGTGGATCACGAATTGAAATTGGGAAACACTAGATTGTATTAAGTAAATATTTCTAACTTAGATTAAACATTCCAGGCAGGGAAGTTCAATATTTTCTGAATCTTCATATTGGCGTGTATAACCCGTCTGGAAAAATTATGAATTTGTCGGAATTCAGGTGAGTCAAATTAATATACAAGTTTTCAGGATCCCAGGGAAGGCGAGGATGGAGATATGAATTATATTTCTAATGACTTATAAGTACATGTATTGTATGTGTGTATATGTAAATATGTATATATATATATTTATATTTACTGTTTAATATATAGGTCAATACTATACGACCGTTATCTATCATGAGTGAATGTTTTGTATACTTGATCAAAGCCGTTCTAATCAAATATTTGTGCTAGCTCCATTAAATATTTTACGATAAACCTCTCTTTTCACATTGAATTATAATTAAACTAGTACTATAGATAATTCAATTGTCTCACTCAATACCAGTACTTGAATTTAAATATTCAGAAATATAATTTTTTACATAAATACATCTAGGTATTTATAATAATTTCCGTTAGATACTTACCTGTATAAACCTCTCTTTTCGCATTGAATTATAATTAAACTAGTACTAAAGATAATTCAATTGTCTCACTCAATACCAGTACTTGATTTTAAATATTCAGAAATATCTATTTTTACATAAATACATTTAGGTATTTATAATAATTTCCGTTAGATACTTACCTGTATAAACCTCTCTTTTCGCATTGAATTATAATTAAACTAGTACTATAGATAATTCAATTGTCTCACTCAATACCAGTACTTGAATTTAAATATTCAGAAATATAATTTTTACATAAATACATCTAGGTATTTATAATAATTTCCGTTAGATACTTACCTGTATAAAACTCTCTTTTCGCATTGAATTATAATTAAACTAGTACTATAGATAATTCAATTGTCTCACTCATTACCAGCACTTGACTTTTTAAATATTCAAAAATACCTATTTTTTTTCCATAAATACATTTAAGTATTTATAAAAATTTCCGGTAGATACCTACCTGTATAATTGTCTTTATCGAGTAAATTCATAGTCAACAACTTCAGAACATCTTTTATAGGTATTTCACTGTGTAGTGAAATAACTTCGGCTAAAGACTTGGCCTTTACTAAGAGTATGTATGTGTGTATAGGTATATATATAAAGAAAGTGTATAATGTATCTATCAAATCTATATGGCCGTTATTTATTTTATGTTTATTTATATACAATGTTTAATATATATATATATAAAACCATTTATTATATTTATGTATATGTCCTATAAAAACTATTTATTTTATTAGTATATATTTTCCCCTAACATATAAATTCGAAAACTAACGTTACTAATATTATCAACATTCCAAACGATTTTTTATTAATTCAAAGATCGTTATCATTCTAAAACAAACCAATGAATCCTAATTGTTATGCTTCCTGACGGGGGTCTCTGACACTTAATAACTGTCGCATATCTCAATGACATACATCCTCGACTGTTATTAAAACTAGGTCAACATTCCAAACCACACCCCCTTTTATCGAAGTATGTAGATACGTATGAGTATATATATATATTCGAATTTCAGTACATCTTACGAAGAATAAGTACTTTAACAAACGTCGACATTTAATTGAAAAATAACTATCATCTTTTGCGGTGGACTATCATCTTTTAGAAATCACGTATTTGTAGTTTGCGTACATAAATATTTTTATAGCGCCATTTTCATAGAAAGATTCAATTCAAAGGCGCTCCACACCCGTTCGAACATATTGATGAATTCAACAGAACAAACAAAAACCCACATTATTAGAAATATCAAAATAAGCATAATCATTCGTCGACAATACGTTCCCAAGTTATGTTATAAAATTAATTTTATCTTCGACTTAGGTTTTCAAGGTTCAGGCCTTGCAAATTTTGGGCTTTTTGGAGTCCTACCTTTTCTCCAAACAAAATCAAACAGTTCAAACTACATGAGATAGCAGGGTCTCATTAAACCAATCTGTCAACCAAACCAAAAAATAATATATCATGTATATTGTATTATCACTTTTACGTATATTCTTATGTAATATGTCTGAATATCTGGCACAGATTCACGACCTGTGTTGGAGATGTCAGATCCACAATTTTCTGGGAAAACTGGAGTATTGTGGATTATAAAAACTCGTATTGTTTACATATATTTATAATTTGTACCTATCGATTGGGCAGAAATAATTGCTGATTTAAGCGTGGTTATCTCTGAACTCTTGATGCGGGGGACGGCCTTTCAACCCGGACTTTGCAAAAAATTCGCAAGTATATAATGTTGTTTGACGAGGGGACGGAACCGGTTTGATCTCCTTTAAATGTAACTGTCTGGAGGACGGGAATTCGGAGGGTCTCGGACCCATGGATAAGGAAGGTGCTCTTTCCGTCGCGGTACAGGGGATGACCAATAGCGCACGAACTGAAAATTGAAGAGGTTACGTATACCGTTTGGTCAGGCTGTACGTCTGTGAAGAGAGAGTTACTGACCGGAAACGTGGTCATCTGAGTACTTTAGGGGTTGGTCTGGAGCCGAATTGCAGCAAAACAAACCGTATTCGATCTCTCGTCATAACAAAAGCTGTGTAAACTAAAACCTAATCATGTAATTTTCCCAAATTTAGGAGAGGATGGAGATGGCGCCAAAACAAGTAAAACTGTACCTTTTAACCATGAAATTCATTGAAACTAACCCATGTAGAATAACACTTAGTACGATGAGGAAAGGCGATAATACTGTGATCATTACATTTATGTATACCAAATTTAAAATTGAAACTACGTCGTATTATATAGATCAGGAATAGTGCAATTAGTATAGCCCAGAAGCTAAGTTTTCCCATTAAAACTCACGATAGAAGAAAAATAGAAAATTTAGGGGTAAAGTTAGGAAAATGCTAGTCTTCCTATAGGAAATTAACGTAGATTGCATAGTAGGATAATAATAGAGAGTTCAGAACATTAAAGTCTAAGATAGGAATGTTAGGAATGCGAATTCTGTCAATGGTATGCGAGAGTCTGCCTACGCTACAAAGAATAGGGGTTACCACAAATAAGGCCTTGTTTTTCCAATAGTCTGAAACAAAAAACAACACAACGTAGACTCCGGAAAAGCTTGGGAAATTGACCACATTGGAGTGCAAAATTTCCGTGAAAATCATGAAAATCGGAAACACTCGAATGTTAGCATAGGGCTAGACGTTACACGCTGGCCAAGGAGGAGAAAAACCTCAAATTGAAAGGAAAACTACAAAGAGTTTTCCGATCACATTAGTTAGGAAAATTTAAGGCAGCAGTAGAGGAGTCATCTTAAATCGGTGGCGCGAACGGTAGTCTATTGCTAAATTAAATCATAAACGAAGGAAGGACGGGCCATCACATCTTTAAAGCCTAGTAGGAGGGGGGGGCCATCTCAATCATTACGCTTACATTACCCTTGCATTCTTTACGAATCTCAACACTTTTCACACAGTCATACGTGGTTTTAGCACACATTTGCCTTAGAGATCTCATTTCTACAGCATTCAGTCTACTTTCATCATTCCTCTGCCAGTTCCACGCCTCACTGCCATACATCAGGGTTGGTAATAATGTGATTTAGATATTTTAACTTAATTAAGAGAGTAACTACATCATATTTTATGCGTGGTTATACATTATCTTGTTGTTGACAATAATATAGTGTTATCTGCACTTGCCTTTGAGAGGTCAAAGATTGAGCCAGCGTAAAAAGGTCCCATGTTTCATGGCTGGCATTTCCGCATCATACAAAGCTGATTCTTCAAATTAATTTCTACACTTTTCTTATTCTCAATTACTAGATAGAGGCTACAAAAAAAAGTCACGGTCAAGATTAAAATTTTGGAAAAGAGTTAAATAATACATATGTACGCTGCCCCAACAAAGATTGGGAAGTGGATGAACACTGGGAAAAGAAATTGGCGGATATCTTAAGCTAAAACAAAACCCATGAAAAATAAATGGTTTGAATACATGGCGGGGAAGGGACGGCCTAGTCATGGTAGTCTAGAACTTTTCTCCCGGTAGAGTAGGTACGGCGGGAAGCAAGAAGCGGAAATCGAGAAGCAGCGGGAGCAGGAAGCGGGAAGCAAGTAGCAGCGGGAAACGGGAAGCAAGAAGAAGTGGGAAGCTATAAGCGCTAAATGTGAAGCAGCAATCAAGAAGCCGCGAGATTCAGCAAGTGTTAAGCCGGAAATAAGAAGCAGCGTGAAGCGAGAATAATAAATAGTAAGTGGGAAATAGGAGCAACAATTAAAAACAAAACTAATAAGCGAGAAGCTATACACGGAAAGCAATAAGCGAGTATTTGGAAAGCGAGAAGAAGCTCGAAGCAAAAAAAAGTGGAAAAGAGAAACGAAAACCAACGCTCCGTCAATTCCTTGTTTCTTACCCATCTTAAATTACAATATCGGCATATTAGATTGCCATGTTTGCCAGTCGATTAAATTTCAACCTCCTTCCCATTCACAGAGCACACGTTAAGTCCTAATAAATCAGTGCCCCCCTGGTGCACCGATCGCACCGCGACAGTAGTACTCCTGGCTGAGGTGGTACAATCGTATCGTGTCGTTTCTTATTCTCAATTCTTAAGCTACTGGTTAATAAAAATTACATTTGGATGATTTTTAAAGCGTCGATTTTTTATGAAAAATCACCTCAAATGCGCTGCCTATAATTGAATAGAATATTTGATATATCTAATTATTAGTTATATAACATGGTGAGTAATATGTACTTAGGAGAGTAATACACATTGAAAAGCCTAAAATATGTATTGGTTTTAATCGAGACCAATAATTACTTATATCTCGGTATCTTGGATAATTTCAATATTTCGAAATGCTTTAAAATGCACACTGCAAAATGTTGAAACGCTAAGTGGAAGTTCGCTAAATAATTAAGAACGGGGTTTGCAACACTATTCATGCCGCGTCTGGAGTCTTTCTTGGCTGCATTGTTAATGGGAACAGTCAGCTTCGTAAGTGGCGAAACTAAACTACGATACCTAAATATTCATGTATCTCTATCATTATTTTATATCGTAGTTTAGTTTTAACATATTCCTGACGAGGGATAATTATATCAAATTGTATGCGTTTATATTACATAATAATAGTAACTATTGATTTTTTGCAATTCTGAATTAAAATGGAACTCTACTAATTAAACTTGAACAGAATAAATACAATGATATATCGTTTTCTGAATAAATTACAATATTTCGAACTAAGTTACAAGTTTTGACACCTGGACTGTCCCCGTTTAACGCCGATACTCGGCCCATCTCAGCCTTTAATCAAATTGTAATCAATCGTCTTGCATAACAGCATGATCGTTATGCTTGACGGCTGATCACAATTTGGTCAAAAACTGACACAGGCCGAGAATCAACGTTTAACAGAGATCGTTAAAATTTTTATCATGAGAGTTTTTACCGCGAAACCCTTGAACCAATAAGATGAAAAAAATAACAGATGTTCATTGGGTGTTCGCCATTATTGTACCCAGCTGTAAGAGTTTAAACATCTTTTATTTACACCCTTCTATAAAATTCCACAAAACGAAATGGGAACTAAACCAACAGCCGTCGATGGATTAAAATCCGCAGGATTCTATTTTAATTTTCACCCACAGTCCTTTACCATATTATAAAAATACATACATATTATGAGTTCCAAATAATAAATAATAATTTTCATTCCAAGCTTAGCAGATTAGATAATGTACCCCTGTCAAAAAATAGTTTTAACAAAAATTAAATATAATCAAACGAATTGCAATAAACAATGGTTATAGTACTAAATTAATAGATAATATATTAAATAAAACGTTTGTTAAATCTTATCTATATCCACAAATAATTGATGTTAGTAAACAGTGGAGAAAAATATTGTTTTTAAATAATAATAATACTTCATATTTATTAATTAAAAACATCCCAAATACTCTATTCAACCAGCTTTTTATACTGATAATAAATTAAACATTTATATTTTAAATAACAAAGATAAATATAATATTTTAAATAATTCGGGGGTATATAAATAAGTAATAAAAAAATAAAAATAAAAATAAAATAAAAAAAAATTTTAAAAAAATTTAAAAAAAATAAAAAAATAAAAATAATTTTAAAAAAAAAGTAATAATAAAAGCTTAAAAATTTTACATTCAGATACAACCGGTTTACAATCAGACAAATTTTGAATTTTAGAAATCAGAAAAAGTGTTAAGGGAAGGGCTGCGGTGCCTGTTTCATACAAAACTGAATTTTGGATTGGAGGCCATAATACCCATCCAAACGATTATTTACTAAACCTTTAATTAAATAAATAGATCATTTAGTTTGGATGGGTCCTCCAATCCAAAATTCAGTTATGTATTAAACAGGCACCGCAGCTGTTCCACTTAATGGTCAAATAAATATAATTAATAATTAAATCTTTTTTTTTTTAAAAGCTGTCTCTTGAATTTATTTTCATATTAATATTAATGATAAAAATATTTTTTTTTTTAAATTTCTAATATAAATTTGTTATTCAATGTTTTATAATATTTTTTTATTAACATTTTTGATTAATTACTTACCTACTTTAATCAATTTTGGTTTATGTTTATAATTTGTCTATTCTTCAATTATTGTGTTCTATGTTTATCATTTGTCTATACTTGAAATTATAAATTTTTAGTATTCTGTATATTTTATATTTCCTGATAAGGAAAACATTGCTTTCGAAACACGTTGATATGTACATATTAATAAAGTGGTGATTACAAAGTAATTTTTAATTCATTCATTTAATAAATAATAAAATTATTTCAAAGAAATCGCGTTCTTTTTAGCTTAACCACTCAGTTAAGTTGGAAAAGCTACCTAACAGCAGAACTAGAAATATTCCGTTTGTAGATTCTACGATGAAAGTTCGACCTCGTTTTCTTATAATTTCTTTTATTTTCCCTCATAGAAAAAGCAAACATCTTCCATAATAAATACAAGGTTTCCTTCACCAGCGACATCTATACGACGGACGGCGTAGCGATGACATGGAATTATTAATGTCCAAATTAGTCGCATTTCTTGCTTTTTGTTCTGATCCAAATGTATGCCAACGAAACGAGGAATTTAACGTTGCATAGATGGTGCGATTCTTCGTATTCACTTATTGCATAAGTTTGTAGCATTTGTGGTTAGTTGTTTCATAGGTATCCGTGCTTGGAAATAATCCAGCGATCTTTCGAGCCTTTATAACTTCATTTACCTACTCATCTCATAGTTTTATTTTTAATATTTATGAACATTTTTTTTTTTTCTTTTATTGATATGAAATCACGCATATACATTTCAACTAGACCAATCCTCCCCCTCCCCAGCCTTTCCACAACCCATTTAAACATTTTCATATTATTTATTATTGGTAAACCAAAAAATACATAATTACAAAGTTTTTTTTATGTGAATACCGCACAAGAGTCTCAAACTGCTCCCAACCGTCTGGAGCCAGTGAGACTATGGCATTCCCAATTGGGGAATGTTGTGAGGCTAAAGGTATTGGGGAGGGGAAGGAGAAGGGGGAGAGGTGGGCAAAGGGGGAAATACCTGGCTATTCAGATCTTGTCACCAAACCCGGCTAAAAGCCATTTCAAGCAACGTTTCAATTCTGAATGGTGGTCTTTCACCAGAGCGATACTGAGAGTATCTTCCACTCTGGGACGTGTGCAAATATACTATATATTATTTTTAGATTAATTAATTGTGAAACAACACAAATTAATTTGATGGATTCCGACATATTATTTGATACATAGAGTACATTTAAGAGAAAATTGAAAGCTGTTTTCACATAAAAAATATTAAACAAACAAACTTCAACGAACAGTGTTTAGAAATTGTGTACTTTTTATTATTTATTAGTATAACAATATTTTTAATTTAATCATTATATTTTTCCTTTTTTATTATTGTAAATATTATTTCTAAAGTTTGTTTACCTTCTGTTACTTTATTTAGACCATTGTGAACTTTTTCAATTTTTCTGTGTAACAAAATCTTAAACTCCTTAATTTTTGTAAATATTATTTTAAAGGTTTATTTATCTGTATCATATTAATCAGTGAGAAATAGCTAGGATGCAGGCGAGTTCTCCAGATATTGTACATTGTTTTGATATTACTGTCTGTATCTGTATTTTCTAATTAAATAAATTTAACTATTAGAATGAGACATGAAACCGAAAAGACACAGAAAATAAAAAGATAACGGCAGCAGCTGGGACACGGACCCAGGACCTCGTGGTCTATCCGGGACCCTGGGCTCTAAGCCACTGGGCTACGGCTACCCCAATCCCACCTCCATGGTCGAGGGGTAAGGCTCTCGACTACGAATCCGAAGATCGCGGATTCAAATCGCGGCGTGCGCAAGTAAATTTTATTGAATTAATTTGTGCTGTTTCACTATGAATTAATTTAAAAATTATATATACTATATTTACGCACGTTCCAGGTGGAAGATACTCTCAGTATCGCCCCGGTTAAAGACCACCATTCAGAATTGAAACGTTGCTTGAAATGGCTTTTAGCCGTGTTTGGTGAACAAGTCTGAATAGCCGGGTATTTTCCCACCTCCCTCTTCCCCTTCTCCTAACCCTCTCCAATGCCTTCAGCCTCGCCACATCCCAATTGGGAATGCCATAGTCTCACTGGATCCAAACGGTTGGGTCTCTTGTGCGGTACTCATATAAAAAAAATCCGTCCATGAGTTGTTAATATTATCTTCAATTTTTTAAAATAATGTACTCTATTTAACCCTTATTACTGTTAGGTACCTAATGGCTACATTGTGTGTATTTCTGAAAATATGTTTTCAACCTGTATCTGGTACCAGTACTCAGTTGGCCGAGAGAAATATAGAAATGTAAATACCTTTTGAGCAGTAAAATGTTCTTGAATTTTTAATTTACCTTGTGTTATATTAAAAAATGTTTTTCACATATTCAAGCTCCATTGAAAGAATGGTGCCGCTTATGCATTATTAGTAGTATATTGTACTGTCACGCGATTCTTTGTCTATTCTTTTAATTTAATTTTTCTATATTTCTGCCTTTATTTAACTTCCCTCGTGTGCGCAAATATTTTTCTTGATAAATCATTCCTAGTAGATACTAAAATATGAATGTTAAGAACAGTGTGATTTTTTTTTATTCTGTTATGTTTTCTATTTTACACATCAATATATTATAGTAGATTTTACATGATGCCTAAATGCATAAATTAAATAAAGAACCGTGCGTCAATACAGAGTTGTGTGGTATTCAATCCTCTCTGTTCACCCCTTTGGAGAAATAGCGTGATTGTTAGTTAGACAATTAAGTTCATCATTAGAACAAAATAAATAAAAAAATTACTAATTTTATTATGTAACCACGTCATTATTTAAAAAATAATTATAATTTATAATTAATGGAAATCGCGATAAAAAAAACTAGTACGGTGCGTGCCTGACAATTCAAAAGGCACATTTAAATCACAATAAGCTTTGTCTTTATATGAATACACAACTTGTGATCCATAAAGAACAAGGTCACACACGGCAGTTTTTTTTTAATGCTAGATATTATAAATAGATGTTTCGATTATTCGTTGCAGCAGTTGAATATTGAATTGTAACCAAAAATCACATCGCACTGTCGTTAATATCGCAAACCAATGTTCCTGGTTTAGTTGAAATGCAAAAAGAAATGAAATACGTATTTTTAAGTGTATGTTTCTTATTGATTTATAATGTCAAATATAACCATCATGTCAATGCGATGGAACTTGCGGTAAGTACATTAAAAAAAAGTTTTTCACGACAAACTTAACATAAATATAGTAGATAATTTTTGCCATAAGAAGTAAAATCGTTGGTCCTTCGAGACGGATAATATTGTTTGGATATTGTTCTTCTGTTAATTGTTTTGTTCTTAATATTTTGTAAATATTTTTTTAACATTAAAACTGGATTTGTATGATTATTGTTATATTGTTAATCTTTGCTTAATCTCTATGTATTTTTCCGAGGATAACCTTAAACATACTCGTATTTTTTCTTTTAATACAAACTTTTAATTAATTCACACATATTCATTAGCACAATTTAATAACGTATTTTATTAACTTTGCTAATTTCTTTTCTATTTCATTGTCATTGGTGACAACGAAATTTCATGTTATTTTCATAAGAAGGATTTACTTTGTGGTTTGACATCATATTGAATAAAACAAACACTTTGTTATAAACCACGGATTTATTGTATTTTTACGCCAACCGGTTTCGCTTAGATCAAGCATCGTCAGGGCAAATATAATAACTAAACAAAATAATATAGAAATATCGTATATACAAGTACAAAAAAGACTGCGACAGGATAATACAAAAAAAGGGAAGTAGAATAAAATATTAGAGGGAGGCAACAATTTAAAGGTATTATGGATAAGAGGGAGACGACCATACTAAATAGCAATTAAAACAGTTTAATAAGGAAGTAATTCGGTCATTAAGTAAATCCTACAATAATTTATAAAAGACAGAGCCATTATTATTGAAAAATACGAACTAGAATTAATTAAATGGTTAAGTGGGACATTATAATAGAGGTATCCATAAAGACACATGGGGGGAAGTTAATAATTTAATGGGGGATTCACAGGAAATATGTTTAAAATCGGATTATAGAAAAAAAATCTTTGGTTATTAAGTTCCCATTAAAGGTACTTTTTCAGCAAAATAAAAATAAAAATATGAAACAGCCATTCACCAATGATCTGCATAGCCCCTCAACCAGTTTGATTTTGTTTTTATTTTTCTGAACGCTTCTCTATTTCTGTTTCATATTGATGCTGGAAGCATTAAATTTTTCTCAAAAATTCAGGTAACACAATATATCCTGATTATTTAGTACCTATGCTAAAAATACTGTGTTGAAATAAATTATTTGTTAATTCCTTCGACATTTAGTTAACTTTTTAATAATCATTTTTCTCCAATGAATAGTGTCATAGTGCTATATTGGATGTAATTCGTTTCACTGTATGGACTTTTATCTGTCGTTGGCGACACTAGAGAGATAAAGCGATAAAAGTAAACTAAACTGCTATGGTAATAACGTGTGGTAATTTGAAGTTTGAAGGAAAAGTTAATATTTTCTTAACACCTATCGAAATGATTATTGATAAGTGATTGATGTTTTTTTCCAAGGGTCCCTCTGACATCGTTCTCGAAAGGTGGGAAGAGTGCGATAATTCTGAAATATACAAAGTCCCCATGGGAGTGATCATGTCCAAACTAAACAGAACACATGCTGGCATCTCGGGCTGCATGGATCTGGGATGCCCTATGGATGAAACGGTCATTGTATGTACAAGTATTTTCTGTCTTTTGTTTTTCAATTTACCGCTTAACTTGTCCTCTATTTCTGCAATCCATTTTAATAAGCCTTTAGGTACGTCATTTACTTATACCCATAGATAATAGAAACAAAGGGAGAAATGGCATGGAAGCGTGCCGATTGTCGACGAGCTACGATCATATCGCACGAACGACGTAACCAATGAAAGCTATGCTTTTGGCATGTAGGTAGAAACTAAATGTGCACGCCGTTTTATTTTAATAGTGGTTCTTCTCCCTTCTTTCTATTATCTATTTTTAGAATACTTCGAATTAGCTCTTCAAATTAATAAAACATTTTTACTTTTATTTTACAAATACAGTTAGCAATAAACCAAATATAGTTACACGCATAATCAAAATTTAATTAACAGTTCGTACAACTAGCTTACGAGTCATGAGTAAAATATCTATTTTCATATGAAGCGGTAACTTGGTGATGTGACATTACAATTTAAAAAATAAAAACAATAACTTTGTTTACATTACTTTTATTTGGTATATACTTTCGCCGACCGGGTTTCGCCACTACCGTAGCTTCTTCAGGGCAGTATAATACTAAACTATGAACTAAGATACACGTGTGTTATAGATTGATAAAAACAGGCGAGTGGAGGGCCAAGGGTGGGAGATCAGCAGGTACCTGACCGGGAATGGCTTGTGCTCTGTTTACTGTGAATATTTTAAGGATTTGGCTTTTATTTAAATTTATTTGATTATTTATGAGTATACTATTAGTGTTTTTCGCTTTTCTTATTTCTAAGGCTTCTAAGTTTTCTAGTCTAATGCCTATTCCATTTTTATGCAGTAAACTAGTGCCTGTGTTTTTATTGAATGTGTGGTCTGTTTCTAAGAGGTGGTTGGCAAACCCATTATTATTGAGACATCGTAAGTGTTCTTTTACCCGGATATTAACATTACGCCACATTTTGCCTACATAAAACGCGGGGCAATCTTATGTATCTTAGTTCATTGTTTAGTTATTATACTGCCCTGAAGAAGCTACGGCAGTAGCGAAACCCGGTCAGCAAAAGTATATACCAAATAAAAGTCATGTAAACAAAGTTATTTTTTTTAAAGTAAAATATCTATTTAATTATGTAGACACGGTTGATATTCTTGGATGTATATATATATATATATCGACTGCTGCATGATGGACTAACTATGCCATGTTTTTAAAAGATGTATTTAACGTTCTCCCATCAAATATGTTGATTGATCAGTTCTGTGGTGTGATTATCGTTTTACATTGAAGTGAAATTTATATTCTCATATTTAGCAACTTTCCAGGAGAGCCGAAAACTGTTTTTCTTACATATTCTTATACCGTTTATAACATGTGCTGATGAAGTTTAAATTACGGAAGGTGTATTATCCCATTAGTAAGTTTTTTTAGTTTTCCTGGAAAGTTTCTAAATATGAGATACGCCTGTTTGTGTTGAGGGCAAGGAATTGTATCTAATCAGTTATTAAAGTCCAAGATGGTATGCGTGACGAATGAACTCGCCATTGGTCGATTGGTTACGTCATTTTCATAACCGATTTATTAATTCTAAGAATGTGTTCAATAAAACTCATATATTCATAATCCGCATTTGTTGATATATGTATGAAAACATATTTTTAAAAAGTGATAAAAGTAATCCAATATTCCAGTTGAAACTTGATGTATCCAAGTGGGGCGATGGGGGGTGGAAACCGAATGCCCTGAATTATGAAGGACCCGCCTGTGACACCGTCATGCAGCACATCCCGGGTCCGTGGGAGACCTTCATCCATGCTGCAGGGTTCGAAGATGTTGTTTGTCCATTACCTCAAGTACTTATTAATTGTACCTATATACCCTATCACTCTAAAACACAAACATCATTTTAGCAGTCACTTGAACACCTCGGTATTGGAGCTCTTATGTAATTCATTTTCATGCTTACCCCAAATTCAACAACAATGCACACAATTTGTTCAGCTATGCTTTCATACTATGCAAAAAAACATTGGCACGATCTCTGAAGGGGCGCCTAAAGAATTCCCTAGGCTAGTCTCTAGGGCGCCGAAGTGTGAACTGAACATTTGTCAATAAATGCATATAAAAAAATGCCACTGAATCTTTTTAGGAATTCCATAATAGTTAATTGGGCGTAGAGCCTGTAAATGAATCATATGAATGTGCTTTATTCCCAAATCCCGGCATTGCGCAGTCAACAACCGATCAGGTGGCTGGACGCTAGATTTTAGTTCCTATCTCGGTAACTTTGCGGTCACTAGATTGAGAATTTTTTTTTTTGAAGAAAAGCTTTTGGATGTTGTTTTTTAATCATGCACAACAAAGCTGTCCACTATTGGTAACTGGTTCCAAAAAATAGTTGGATTAACAATAAGTTTCCCTTTATTTATCTAAAATTGGAAACGCTAGTTATTGCAGTGACAGTGACGCTCAATTCAGATATCAGCCACCTCTAATGCGATTTAATAAATCCATATTTCCGGGAGGTAAGAATTGTTAATTTGTGTTTTTTTTAATTGGAGGGGGGGGGGTGCAATTAGTACTTACTGAACAGGGTGCGTGAAATCGTGGAACCGGCCATGGATTTGTTGTACCTACTATTTGAGTTGTCGTAGTAAGAGGTGTTTCCATTAGGTATGTAGTTTTAAATAAAATTTAAATATATCTACCTTTACGGTGTATTAATTTCGTAATATCATGTCAACAATAATTTTTCGTGCAGATTCCATGCAGGTCGTCATTCCATATAGATTCGGTGTGGAAAATGGGACTTGTTTTGTTTTTGATACCGGTTTTCGTCCAGTTTTACTAGCGATATTTATCAGCAACTATCATTGTTTTACGTAACTATTATTTTACGTATTTTGTGGAAATGTTGCGTGTTTATTACGAAATATAATTAAATATTGTTTAAAACGTTATAGGACGACTAGGTCTAGGACCATGATCGTGTAAAGTAAAGATTTTTCATCTAGGTCCCGATATGGTTTCCATATGGAGATTAGTAAGGAAATGTATATCATTTGAGGCTAGCTTTAGTCTCTTCCTGCCTGCAATACAAACGTGTCAAGGAGAGGGTTATATTGTTGCTGAATTGGTTCTCTTCTGATGCATTCTACCTCAGTTTGAAGGTATTCAATTGAGAAACCCTTTGATTCTTAAGGTTAAAGGAAACGTTGAAACGTTGAGGTGGCCCTCATTGAAATATTATAGAAAAACACACTTTTAGCACTTAATGTTTTTAAATATTGAGATTAATTTTTAAGATTTTGATACGGAATATGAAATGGAATAAATTGTTATTCTAAGTCCTTCAAGAATTTTATAAAAATACCGTATACTATTTACAATAATATAAGTATTGTAATTTTCTACAGGAAAAAATTATTCCATTTCATATTTCATACCCGACAAAAAACAACTCATTTCAATATATAAAAGCATTACGTGCTAAAAGTGTGTGTGTTTTTTTTAATATATTTACAGTGGCGCCATATGTGATCGCATATTACGTTTTGTTTAGCCTTCAAAGAAGCACTGCTCATTGACGCGACCTACTCCGCTGTCTGCGTGGCTCCTAAAATCATGCGTGTGGTGTGGTTAGTTACGTTGGGGTGTTACGTTGCAATCCCTTACTCAACCCTCCAACACCTCTCAACATCGCCCAACCGATGGCGATCTAGTCCCGGAGGTTTCGTGTGAGCCATCACGTAAAAATATGTAAAATGTTGAAATTCTTTCAGGATAAGTACTGCATAGATAAAGTTCCTTTCGATCTGACCGGCCTGTTCCCCGCCATGCTTTACGGATACTTTCGAGCGGATGCTGCCATCACCATCAAAGATGTTCCCTACAGGTGCTTGAGGTTCTATGTCAAGTCAGATCCGCCGAAGAACTCTAAATCCGGCTTTTAAAAGAAAAATAAAAGTTTTTCAAAAAAAAATCCTAGAAAAATACGTTATGATGTAAAAACACGTTGAATGGCGGAAAATGAAATGACGAAACTTCCAATATTATTATTTTGATTATAAATTATTCAACGTGGAATTAATTTGTATTATTACGATTAAAAACACTGAATAACTTCAACGATTTTGTTTTCTTTAATCTTTTAATAATAATAGCAATAATGTGTTTATTTCAGCTGAACGAAGCGGTGAGTGCAATTCTCTATCTGCCATATAAAAAGAATACGTCTAAATAAATTACATGATATGGATGTAGAGTGTGAAAAACAATAAAAAAATTGACATATTTAGCACTTGTACTACGGTGGTTTGAAGGAAATTCTCCATCTTTGGTGTAGGGGCGCGCCCTGCCACTGGGCGACGGCCTGGACAAGAGTGTTTTCCGATCTCCGGATCTGTGGCGCATCAAAGCAGCGAACCCATGCACCGTTCCTTCTGCTAACATCTGCGAGGCGCTGCATCGCCAAGGGTGGCCGAATATCGCCCTGTATGTGTGGTTATACTGTACTCGAAGTGTATTCATTTATAGGAATACAAGTATCACCAGCTGTCACTGTTTATTAAATAGACGAAGTAATTAAATGCGTAATTATTGAGGACAGGAAAAAATAACATTGTTTATAATATTCAACTTTTTATTACATTAAGATTCATGAACATTGTTTTTTACATTACACTCGAAACTACAGGATTTTTTAAATAATTTATCATATAACGCGAACTGCAAAGCCTTTAAAAATTTACAATAATATTGCCATTAGTTCAAAAAATATACAAAAATTAAAAGAAAAAATATTTAGACAGTTTTAAAAAATTCTACTATTAACGATCAGCACCCAAAAATACGCACTTTGTTGTCTGCCAACGCAATAAATACTAAGAATGATTTCTGAGTAGTTAGGAAAATGTATAAGGTTCCAAAAGACAAAAATCCTAAAACGCCAAGCTTTTAAATACTACGTGAAATACATATTGGGCTTGTAAGTAAATGCCTTCAGTGGTTTTCAAACTGCAACTATTTACAGATATTCTGGAATGTATTTCATAGAAATTAAAAGATTACATTTGACGATTTTTGTCATTTGAAACCTTATACAATTTATTATCTACCCATATAGATTTTACAGATAAAGCATTTGTAGTATTGTTTTAGTTAGCATACTATAAAGTGATGTTTATTGCCATTTTTGAGAGCTGGCCCATAAATTAGAATTAATATTTATACGAGTAGGTTAACTTCTATTTTATTAATATAATTTTCCAAATATTTTCATAATTTTATTTGGCTATACATTTGGCATTATTAGCTGTTTACTTTATATCTAAAATATTATCTATATCAGTGGTTCCCAAACTTTTAATAATAATTAACATCTAAATATAATGAAGATAATGGATAATGAAGTCAAATTTTCATCTCTTGGTGATCTATATTAGCCCAATATTAATAGGTATATAAACTATGTAAGTATTTTAAAAATATATATTAAACCGTTTTCACTGTTTCCATGAACCACAATTTGGAAACCTCTAGTCTAAATGCATTATAATGCTTACAGGTATATTTATAAAGCTAATTTTTTTTTCATCTTAAACTGTAACAACACAAATATGGTCAAAATAAAGATAAAAATTTTACAGTTCAATCGCAAAGCATTACGACAATAAAAAATGTTATTTTATTATTTCTTTGGTGGATATTGAAAGAAGGGTGAATGCAGAAAACTCCATTAAGGCCCCGCATTGATCTCAGAGAATTTAGATTTAGGCAAGAGGTCTGTCTAGCATCGGCTTTGAATCCCGACTGACCGCTGTTGAAAGGCAAATATGATCATTCGAAAGATAGAAAGAGCGCGCCAATGTAAAGAGCGTTTAGAATAAACGGGCGTAAGTGACAATTCTAAAAATATTAATGAAACACGACATATTTAAGATAGGTCAAAAATCTCAAAACAAATGTCTTAAGTAGCATTTAAAAAAACACTATGATTTTTTTCAAACCTATAACATGTTAAATAACAGAACAAACCCGTTTTTTTTTATTTTTTTCGGAGTATAGTATACATATTTTTTCTATCGAGGGAATTTCATATAATTACATTTTAAGCCCGTTGACTGATTAGAGATTATCTTAAAAAATAAAAATATTTTTAAGTACATAAAATGTCCAGTTTTTTAGGGATATTTGTAATATATACATAGAAATTCTGTTTTGCAGAGCCTTAACGGGGGACTGAGCGCGGTTGGCGCTAACAAAATCCAAAGAAGCGAAGCTAGCAGTCCACAATTGAGTTCTGATATCAACCCTGATGTATGGCAGTGAGGCATGAAACTGGCAGAGGAAGGATGAAGAAAGCAGACGGAATTCTGTAGAAATGAGATCTCTGAGGCGAATGCGTTGTAAAACCATGTATGGTCGTATGAAAAATGTTGAGATTCGGAATGAATACACGGCTGATGTAAGCGTAACGATTAAGCTTAAGAAAGGGAAGCTTAAATGGTTTGGGCATGTAGATGTTGAAATTAATGGTAGATGAAGCCGGGGACGCCGAGGAAGACATGACACGATCGAGTTAATCAAAGACTCGAATCGAGTCATGTCAACAGTCATAATAACAGAAGAATATGTGCCACACGATATATGAATGTGAATGAAGCAAGTAGTGTGTGCCGACACAGAGTTGTGTGGCGATCTATCCCCTCTCTCAACTCCTATGGAGAAACGGAATGATGGCTAGTTTAAATTATAAAAAAGGTGCAAATAATAATCAGTAAATACATAAAATTAAAATTTAAGAAAAAAATATATAATGAAAATCATGCATGCACATGAAAAATGATTTTTTTTTTCATTTTGGCTTCTAGCTAAATCTGGATAATATTTTTGATAAAATTATTTACATGTATTTTTCTTTAATAAACCAGCTGTTCCCATACAATATTAACGTTATTATTACAGTAACATACTAATATTTTTTACACACAGATGTGTATAACAATAGTAACTGCTTTGTATTATTATCACCAATTTATTTACATACATAGATTATTATAATATATATATATTTTTAATTTAATTTAAACTTAAAGCTACAAAGGTGTTAGTATTTACAACCCTGAGGTACACCTTGAGTTTCTTAAAAAGTAATTCATGACTAGACTTTCGCTCATCTTTTGAATTCGAGATCGATTTCATTTCTTAGAATTAAATGTATATATACAATACATAAACTTTATTTATTTTTAATACATCTGCTAACATGTTAACATTTGCTATCACAAGAATCTTCTACAATAATCTAACCTAATCTAACCGAACGATTATTTTTTCACAGAAATATTTTATTTAAAAAAAAATTGATTGGTAAAATTCGGTAAATGGAGTGTTAAAATTTTCATTCTAACAATTACAGAACTGACCGTACTTTATTCAGGGTAGAAATAACTTTTTTAACTTTTTTCAAATATGTTTGAAATTAAAAATATGTTTGTGTTCATGGTTATTAATATTGTGTGCAACAAATTTATTTTTGATTAATTTATTATACCATTTAAATACTGTATTTTCTGTTAGTTGGTGTACTGCTGCAAAGAAGGCGTGGTTCTATTTGAAATAAGTAATAATGTTATAAAATAAAATCAACTGGTGAAAATAGGAATTAAAAAAAAGCTAGTTTTCTGGTAAGGTAAAAGAACAAGGAAGAAGACTAGACGGCTGTGACAGTTTTCTTCTTCATGTGTAAATAGAAAAATAGTATTTTTACTTATAAACAACTCTAATCTATTTTCAATTTGACAATAATGATAACCAGGATCATGAATTCCTTATATAAAATATAAAGTCTATAAGTTTTTAAAAAAGAAAAATATTTTAAATGCTGTTTTAGGACAAAAATCTAAACATGTTAAGAAATATGACTAGACCCAAATACTACGCGGTTGGTAAATATATACACTATCTTTCGAAAGAATAATAACGAAAAATAAGTATGAACCTATTTATGTTAGGTATCTAACTATTATCCAATAAATATAAATGACAAGGGTAAAAGACTAGACGAGTGTGCAAATTTGACCAGAATATTCCAAATAAATCTAAATAAATATCTACTGTCTAATAATGTTACAACTAATCGAGATCAATACTATTAACCTAAACTTAATATTTAATTATATACAATAGGTTCATATTACAGGCAAGAAAACTATTTTACACTTAAATAATGATTTTTTTCCTGATGATGTATATAAATATTAAAGTCATTTACAACTTTAGTTTGAATGTAATTTAGAAAAATGATCGAGTGAATGAAAATTCTGAAATTATTACGGAAAATAAGTAGGCCGACTTCCCGCATTGCTTTCGGACAGATTCCTGGAAGTATAGGCGAAAAGTGGATTGTAACTACCATTGTCCTGAAAGTCGTTAAAGCTGTTGACGGAATGTCTATTCGTATTGAAGCGCCAGCCCGGGATTGTCTCCACCGTCTGTGGAAACCTAGGCACAGGCCTCAAGATCATCAAATGTCAGTTGGTATCTTCGCAGACTTCCTGTCTCGATGAAACCGTCTTGCAGACAGGTCTAGCAGCCTTTCTTATTTCTTCAGGGGCCTCATCCTCGGACCCAGTTATATCAAGAGTCTGAGACTCCTCGGAATCTGAAGATACGGGAGAAGTTTGCTTGCTGCTTCCAGATCTTGCAAAGTTTCGCATTATTTTTGCATCGTCAGATTCACGACTCTGCATGTTTTTATCTGCGGTGTTTTCGCAGTCAGCAAAATAGTTGATGCTCACTGGTCTGGCTGGTGGTATTTTGTTCCAGAAGTGGTTGAAGTTGGTGTCTCTGAGTTCTTCGCCGATTTCGAAGTTGTTCGGTTTCCTGGAGAGTTCTGCGTGGACGAGTCTGAACGCTGAGAACTCCTGGCCACTATGGGGTCCATTCATAAAACGCTCTTGAATTGCGTCTTCCATGATTTTGACGTCATCTCCAAAGTCGTCTAATCTACGGGGGTATTTGAGGACATCTTTGTCTTTGTCAGAGAATGTCTTTTCATTTCCTGATATGGATTCCGAATCAAAGTTTTGATGGCTGGCGATATGTTTTTTGAGATAAGCTTGTCTTCGGAAGCCTTTCCCGCAAATGGCGCATGCAAACTTGGTACCTTCGATGGGCTCCGTTGCATCGTTGGAGATTCTGTCGGAATCTGGAAGAATTACTGCTGTCGGTTGTTTACGGATTTTTCCTGCTCCCGGAATTCTGGGTTTGTGCCACCGTCTGTGAGATGCAAGATTGGCTGGACAGTTGAAGACCTGAAAATAAACATTTATTTTATAAAACATGATTATTTACTACCTGCTTAAAGGTTAACGTCGAATCATGGAAACATATTAAAAACGATTTTATTTTCTAATTTATAAAATAACAGATCTGAAATGGTTAAATGAAACTGTCCAGAGTCTGATTTAAAAGAAATAAAATGGGAAGAGGATGATTGGAAAGTGCCTCAGAACTAATCATTAAACAAATGTAGCTGATAGCATTATAAGGCACATTTCCATGCTGAATGGTCACTCACCGGGTAGACACCGATAGTTCTCTGATACTGACAGTATTTCCACTCTGAAACGACGACGTGCAAATATACTGAAAACTGAAATTCAAATGAATCTTTTTTTGGTCCGCGTCGAGTTTCGAAAACATCACCTTTGCGTCCAGAGCCACTTCTTAATCACACAGTTCGACGGGGATTTCAAGTCACGTACTACATAGTTTTCACATTAATGACGTAATAAATATGTACCTACTCAAAATATTCATGCTATCGGTCACTTATCTATACCCCCAGGTACCCCCATAAAATGGAATCATCATATTTTAATACAGTGGGTAAATCATCGTTACCATGACGATATTATTTGTAAAAGATTGGGTGTCGTATTGGTTGGGTGCCTCAATTTGTCCTTCCACTGAGAGCTTAGTTGCAATGTCTCCTTCTGTAACATGCGTGGTTTATTCGAAAGAGGGAGATGTTACGACGGATCTATCGGCAGTTAGCCTTTAGTACTAGGCGCACGGGGGTACAGCGATATGTGGGGTTCTACATCTGCCCATGGGCGCACCTGCCCATGCCACGCATGAGGGGCCCTTTGTTAATGTTATTCCTTTTATTAAATGATTATATTCAAAGGGGGGAATCGCTCGCGCAGATATGTGGAAGATGTCAACGGGGTGAATTATTTTGTAGGTAAATGGAAGCGTGCTACCTTGATTTGTTCGACCGAAAAACTTTATTTATAATTTTTTTAATAACGAAGAAATCTCGATATGAACAAAAGGTGATTTTTTGTTTGTGTTTTCTTATTTCGTTATTGTTGGATTATAACAGGTTATTGCCATAACTGGGGTGTGAACGCCTGATTCTTCCGCTGACCGTATGACTGCTCTAGCCACTGGGCCATCCCGACAACCACCCTGTGGTGTTCTTCCATGCGGTGTCAATGTAAATTTTCACATTGTTTTATGAATAACTATTCTAGGAATATAAAAAGAATACCTTAATGTTTTTTTTTAAATGTATTTAGATTCACACAAGTGATCTTACGTTGGTCGTACTAAAGAATAATGAACATATATAAAAATGATTTTTTTTTCATATATTGAACGTTTGTAAAACTGTCATTTTAGCGCAATTGGCCAATTTTTTTAAAAAGTTCTTTGTCGTGGTTAAATTAATTTACAAAGTTTGACTTTCTTAAAACCCGCCAAAACGGCCGGATTCCGAGCGGTAAGAGGCGGGGAGGGGTTCATGACGTCACATGAATGAATTTACACATAAGGAATTTACGTGCTAACATCCGCATAACGTCAGGAGTAGCTAATTCAATTATGCCAACCAAGCAGGGCGTGTTGATGTTATGATGTTGTACAGTTTTTTAAAGAACGTTATTGAAAGAGAGAGGCAGAAATACTAGATTACACGAGATTCTAAAAGTTTTGAATAGTTCCGGAGGCTGTCGCTAAATAATATATGGATTATCTTGCCACTACAGTGGATGTTATGGTATACAGCCGACATGTTTCGGTCAAAAGGTTGGTAGAAGGTTAAGATGCTTCTTTGGAAATGAAGATGGATAGTTTCGGGGATTATTGGTAGATTGTGATTGTTATTAGTTTTGATTTTGGTCAAAAGAGAAGGAGGTTATTTAGTTAGACTTTTTTTTTTTAAAGAGAGGCAAACATTTCCGGGTTACGAATAATCTGACAATATTTGAAAATCTCCTCCAACCATAACAGTAAGCTGTAGATGTTGCTTGTGTCATGGTGGTAGACTTAGCCAGCCGAGGAATTGAACTCACGCGACTCAGGCGCGATGCCGACTCAGCCGCTGACCATTGCTATTTCTGTCACGACGTTCATTTAATGTATCTAATTTGTAGTATTCTAGACGTTTCTTATGGTCAGTAAGCAATGTGGACAATGGTGACAGTGTTAACAATAGTACAAGTGTTTCTATTGTCACACTTCTTAAAATGTGGTACCTATTTATACCTAACCTTTCCTTTCCAACAGAACGCATAATTTTTTGTTAGTAACCTAATTTATGTTCCAATTTTGGTAATTTGGTTTCAACCTTCAATTTTCAGAATACCTACAGACTATATGCAAACACTAATACACTTGCATGGTTTCACACATCTACCAGAATTGTTTCGACAGTGTGATTGGCGTGCACCTGCCCCCTGCCCGCATCTACTGCGTTAATGACACTCGTAATGTTATGTAAAAGACCCACTACAGTGCTCATTGCTCACGAGCGCTCAGTTCAATGTCGGTCCCATATATCAACTGAATAGTGTCGAAATAGTGTCCTTAACACATGTCTGCATTCATACTTTTGTATTCAATTATCATAGTCCACATTTTTATCACGAGGACAACTCAGCATGCATAAAATTATTTCGAAAATATTTTGATATAATATGCCATTAGAATAGTATTCCAGTATAAATTTTCCCCTTTCCTCATCTATTGAAACGATGGACAAAAAACCCTTGAAGGTTGAAAGCTATATATGTTGAAAACGAATGTAAAACACGTAAACCGTCATGAATTACCTTATAATGAAGCTTTTGTGTTGATATGTATTATCGTTTCAAGTCAAATAATTTCTGTAACCTTTTGTATTTCGACGTGATATAAAATCGCCATCATTCGTATAAAGTTTGATTTCCTTTCTACTTTACTGCCTTTCCGTTTTTTTTAATATATATTATGGCTCGATAAGTTTTCTATATAAATACATGATACTGTATAATGGAAGGACTTATTTTTCTAAATTGTTGATTTTCTTGAAACTTGTACCTTGGTTTGCGAAGAGATAAAATCAGAGATTCTCCACGAAAAAGACAAACTGACGCACTGAGAGCCGCGAAGATTCGACAAAACTTGAGATATTTGAAAGAAACCTATGTTCAAAGCTGAACAACAGAAAGATTATGAAGGAAAATATTTACCTTATCGCACTCGGGGCACCTGTACTCGATGTGGACGATCCTGGAGCAGCGATGCTGTGCGAGGGTGAAGGCATCTTCGTACAGTTGTCTGCAGAGTCTGCAGATGTAGGAGCCTAGTCTGTTCTCAATGCTGGCCAGGGTGGCTTTGGCCTCTTCCGTTATCTCCACCACGTTGAAAGCGGGGTCTATGTCACCCTGCGTTAAAGAAAAAAGTCTGAAAATTCCTTCTTCCTTGCAGTAAAGTTTTAATACCCCATGCTTTATTTTTTTAGAGTCCGTGTGAATGTTCCACCATTTATATTTAATATTGTGAATTGAAAAGTTTTTAAAACTTAAGTTTTGTAAATGTAATTCTTGATAAATAATGTAATGGATCTAATCGAATTAAATAACGTATTTGCAAATAATAGAGTCGTGGATGAACTACTATGTTCGCCAGTATGTGAGGTGTTGGTTGAGTTGAAGTCCAAAGTACGATACGCTATTTATGAGTTTTGTTTCGAAGAAGAAACTTTTGTTTCTTTTTCTAAATAATTTTTAAATTGTGAAAATACTTGTCCTAAATATTATAATTACCTTTCTCACTACCAAAGTCTCATCATCCGCCAGTTCTCTGATGATAGTTCCCGACACTGGAGAAGTCTTGTCTTCATCGAACGTGAGCCTTCTGACAGCTTTGCTCTTCTTCAAGGCCGAACCACTCTTGGGGAAAACTTTCTTTGGCTTGTCTTCAACGTCCAAGACATTAATATCAGGGGACTCTCTTCCAGAATAATCACAATCTTTTTCATTTGGAGTTTTCTGGTCTTCGATATCTCCGTTGTAATTGAGCGACTTCTTATCAGGAGTGAAGACATCGTCGCTCATCTCTTCCAAATCGTCTTTACAGGAGCTATTGTATCGTCTTTTGAACACTGATGAGATTTTTGATCTAACTGATAGGTCTTCTAGTAAGATTGTTTCTGTGTCGTTGTTTCGATGATCAGTATCTTGATATCGTTCACTTCTGGATTCATCGTGTGGTTTTGGTGAGTACAGTACGTCGTTGTTGTTTTCATTTTTTCTGGACATCTTTCTGGGTGGAGAGGGAGTGCATGGTGGAGTTATTGGGATTGTGTTTTTGACAGAGAGGTCGAGGGGAGACAGCGGTTCCCCGTAACCTAAGTAAGTGGGGAGAGGGTGTGGTCTGAGAGGGAATCGATGGTAGGCGAGGGACGAGAGACTAGATGCCACTGCCATGACTGGTTGGTGGCTATTCAGGTAGTACTGGCTGGTCGGGATGAAGTGGCGGAGGCTGTGCGATGAGACTAATCCTTCCATTCTGTTTTAAATTCTGCTGAATGTTTTATTTTAAGTTAACATCTTATAACGCCTGTGGTTCTGGATTTCTTAGCAGGTATTCTGTGGAAGAAGAAAATATTTATAAGAAAGAGAAAAAAATAATTTCATGAAGAGATATTTTTATTACTGATTTCTCCAACTACAAATGACTATTAAGAATGCATTCCAATATTTTATCTACCTCTGCAAAACACATATTTAAAAAAAACGGATTTACGAATATGTTAAATAATACTTTTAATTAAATTTTCGAGATAATATTTTTTCCGAGATTGTGCGATTCTTGATAATATTGTAAGGTCTTTTTTTAACCCTCATATTCAAACGATTCGCCAATAATCGAGTTCAAACAATTGGTTATATGTTAATCAATATTCGAAATTCTGAACAACGATCGTCTAAAACTCGTCGATTAATCATAAAATTAATAGTTCGCCGACTTTGTTCATTTCCCATGATATTTTTCAGTGAAAGTAAACGTGTCAATGTTAAAAAATAAGTCAACTTTTTTTCAGCCAATCACAGTGAGTTAAAACAAATATATTAATATTTTTTATTTAAATTAAAAGAATAATCGACTGTTACGAACGTATCGAAATCTATAGCACATACATCCTATACAGTAGGCACTGTACGGGAAATGTAACAAGCCTTAAGAACACTTGAATCAGGAAGCATTATTGTCTGAGCAGATTGTAGCGCTGATTCAAAGCTCTTCAGATTTGCTCTTATTCTCTTCAAAACAAAACAAACACATCTCACAATCTCTTACAGGGAAGCTTTTTTCTAGTTGTGTGTTGTTCGTCCGAGAAACAAAGCTTGAGTATTGTTTCAACAAAAATCACGCTTTCTTACAATCTTATGCAGATAAGTTTAACCTAAAATTTCATATATTTTCATATGAAGCGGTAACTTGGTGATGTGACATTATAATTTAAAAAATAAAACAATAACTTTGTAGACATCACTTTTATTTATACTTTAGCCGGTAAAGATAAATAAGACAGTTTAGGCCACTAGGGCATTTATTCACTTCAATGTAATGATTGCCCGGCGTTCTATGTAGGTAAAACGTCGCGTAATGTTAATATCTGGATAAGAGAACACCTAAGATGCCTAAATAATAATGGGTTCTCCGAATTTGCTAACCATCTCTTAGAAACAGACCACACATTCAATAAAAATACAGGCACTAGTTTACTACATAAAAATGGAACCGGCATTCGACTGGATAACTTAGAGGCATTAGAAATAAGGAAAGCCAAAAACACTAATAGTAGACTCATAAATAATCAAATAAATTTAAATAAAAGCCCAATCCTTAAATTATTCCCAATAAACAAAGTACACACCCTTCCAGGTCAGCAAGTACCTGCTGATCTCCCACAATTGGCCATTCACTCGCATGTTTGTATCAATCTATAACACATGTGCATCTTAGTTCATAGTTTAGTTGTATACTGCCCTGAAGAAGCTACGGTAGTAGCGAAACCCGGTCGGCTAAAGTATAAATAAAAGTGATGTAAAACAAAGTTGTAGTTTTATTTTTTTAATTAAAATTTACTAGTTTACATTTATATCATGTCAAAATTTCTTAGTATTTGCAGATTTTTTTTTATTTTCTTATATTATCTTTCTTTTTTTTTGCTCTATTATTTATGTTACTTGTTACTATCGTGGTAATTGTGTGTCGTTTTATTTAGTCTTGGGTACTATCGCGCTACTTACAATAATTCTGAATATCCTTCCAACTAAGATTTAATAATTGGATTGATCTCACTCAGATGTGAACGGATAAACGATATGAAAGGTGTTAAACAAATCTTAACTATTAAGGAAAAATCATTTTCCTGAAGCAAAAACTTTCGAACAACGAGCTCTAGCGTTAATAAATGTGCATATCTGTCTATCATTCTATGTCGTCGCGCTGTTATTTTGACTAATACCTATGATTTTATTAAGTAAATGAAATACGTTGTTACAAACCACGAATATATTTTATTTTCACCAACCGGTTTCGCTTAACTCAAGCTTCATCGGGGTAAATATAATATAAGTTATTATATTTACTTAATACAATGTCAAACCACAAAGTGATTGCTTCTTATGAAAAAAAAAACTATGAATTTTTAAAAAATAAAATTTGATGTAAATCAATTTCAATAATTTTATTATCAAGTTCTGCAAGTATTTTAGTTTTTTTTTTTTTATTATTATTGTTACAGCTGTTTCCTCATTCAGAGCCATTTCCTAAATGTGCTTGGGCCACATTGAGATAACTTATTTATATGATTTTATTTACTCCCACCCAATTTTAATTTTGATGGTGTTTAAAATGATTTATTACAGGTAAAACCGATTTACTTGTTATAATTAAAATTAAACAATAATTAAAACCTAATATACTTGCAGAACTTGATAATAATATTATTTTTGATTTACTTCAAATTTTTTTTTTTTTTTAATTAAATGAGTTCTGCCAATTAAACAATGATACTTTGAAATGTTTCTACCTTTTAAAAATAGAGCATTGTTTGTTTTTTTATTCATATCTCGGAAAAAAGTTGGCGTGAAGAACAAGTTACAATATTGTATTCAATGTTTAAATAATGTTATGCTTTATGTCATATTTATCACGTACGAAATGATAGATACATAAATAACCCCCTCGAGAAATCTAACTCTTTTCCAAAAAGGTTCTTCGAAGCAACAAATTCTCGGCAGATTATAAAATCTTCCTGTAAAGTGTTTAATTTTGTCATGAAATACGCACATGTTGCTTGAAATAACAAGCGGAACGGACGCTCCCAACTGGGGAACCGGAGAACAGGGGACTGTAGGACCGGGGACCGGAGTACTGGGGGAGGTTAGGGCTGCCCTTTCAGGACACGGATCACAAAGGACCGCTGGGGGATGCCCAAATTGGTAGCGACAAAAAGAATCCTAGCGCCAAATCCCCTGATTGAATTGCCGAAGCCAGTAAATGCCTGGAACTACAATCTGGCTGCTAGAAGTAGGCAGTAACTTGTCATAGGGGTGATAATCGTAATACGATGCTGGACCTATTTTCAGGATAAAGGTTTCGATTTAATGATGTTTTTCATCTTTAAGAAATATATTTACTTCAGTACCCGGCATCGCCCGAATACTTCAACCTTTTTTAAATTGGACAGTTGAAAAATATGAAATAAATCATAACTTTCTTTTGACATTTCAATGGATATTTTAATGCTTCGTAATATTTGATGAAAATGACGTTGCGAGCTGAAAATAGTTGCACTGAACTGAATATTCGAATTTGTGGATTTTCTTAGTAAATTTTAATGGAAAATCTTTAAAAATACTTATTAAATTTCCGTTCTGTTTGAGAATATTCATTTAATTAGAGAATGTTCGTTTTAATATCTTCAAAGGAGTATCTACTTGCTATGCATAAATGTCGAAGTTTACGCGACTAATGAAGACACTTGTTAAAATGCTATAAAAGCCTTGGCTTTATTAATATTAGGTAGAAGTGTTTTTTTATAATACTGGATTTAAAAGATTGTTTACACATGAATGGAACACACCTTATTTGTTTATACTTGGTTTTTACACGTGTGTACACTTACGTGAGAAAAATCCAGTTATAAAAACTCAGTTAATATACTTAAATTACAAAAAAATTGTAGTACATAAAAAGTATAAGGATACATAAAACAAAATTACAAAAACTCACTTAATGATACATAATACAAATAGAAGCGAGAGACAAAGAGACAATCATTGTTTCATATTCATTTACAAAAACCCTGTTAAAAGATGTACTCGTATAATACAAATAAGATATAATACATATATGATTCATACAAAGAAACGATAAAAAGACAAAAGAAAATAGCAAAACAGAATACAAGCAAACACAAAGTTGTGAATGTTCGTGAAAGTTATGTATAAATTCGTTAATCAAATTATGCTATTTATCGATATATTACTTATTAATTCATTCAAAAATTACACCAATGGGAAACAACAAATATTTGAAAATAATATTAACAATTCTCAAAATGAAACATGAAACCGAAAAGAAGACACAGGAAAGATAAATGAAACGGTAGCAGCAGGACGTCATGGTATATCCGGGACCTTGCGCTCTAATCCACTGAGCTACAGCTACCCCAATCCGTCCCGCCATTTTTATCGATATCGTACATCGATTTCTGAGAACTGCCAATATCATCTTCAATTAAGTATCATATATTTTTGGCTGCTACCTTTTTATCATGACTATAAGATTCTACAAGAACTTATTTGTAATCTTTTAGATAGTTTCTCGAATATACCTATCCGATTTTTGTTTTTATGTGACATCTCTTTTTCTACAGGTCTAGGATTAATATTTAATTTTGGAATAACTTATTGAAACTGAGAAATAGGAATTAATTGAAGACGATATTGACAGTTCTTAGAAAACGAAGTATGATACCGATAAAAATGACGGGACGGATTGCGGTAGTCGTAACTCAGTGGATTAGAGTAAATTATTTTCAATGATTAAAAATATATTACAATGAGGTTTATATGCTTCTATAAGTTTTCCAAAATTGAATATTATAATCCTTTGAAACGTCCTGTATTTGCACCCCCTTGCAGGGATGTCAGAAATAGGTACTAAAATCTTCCCTCACGAACTCCCCCGTGTCAGCGAGGTAGAAATTTACTTTAGCGCTAACCTAAGTGAAGGGATTTTATTTCCACCTCTTGAATGATATGTGAGGGAAATAAATGTCTGAAAGTGAGAAGAAAATCGCTCGAGAAAAATTACATTTGAAGGTTAAAGCTGGGGCGTGAATCACCCCTGACGGGAAGTATTTAACTCTAACTTAATATTTATTTTGACTTCGGGATATACTCGTATAGGGTTATTTAAATGATTTGCTTTGATGGTTCAACTCAACGCTTTTTTAGGGGTAAACAGAGCGGATGAAAGGCCACATAATTCCGTCCTGCCAATCACTAATACATCATAATAACATTATTGTGTTCTGTTCTTCCGATTCTTTTTTAACACTAACCCTACACAGGAAGCCCTGAGGAAAATAATTTCACTTTGACCTATATTATCTTTGGAAAGACTGTTGGGAGGGTCTTTATAAGGAAGGGGAAGAGAGAAAGTTATGGGAGGGTATAAGGGGCGGGTAAGAATCGGGGGGTTAATTTACCTTCTACCGCCAATATTACCTTCTTTATTTCAATAAAATTTCTTACACTTCTACTTTTGTATGCTTTACCACTGACAGCAAGAGCAATAATCATAATAGGTATTTTATAATATTGTAAATATGTTTGTTAGTTGTAAGAATATAGTTTTAACCCATAGTTGTAAGTCATTTTGCAGAATTGTGTATAAAATATTCACTTGGTCATAAATATGCGTTAGTTTTAAATATGTATTAGGTTTATATTCTAGTTATACTTACTTAAATCTAAATGCGTAAGTCAATAGCTATAAGTCATAGATGTAAGTCACTAGTTATGGTCTCAGTAGTTAATCGCTAGCTATAAGTCTTAGGTGTAAGTCATTAGTAATAAATTTTATGTATAAGGTTTTATTTATACGGCTATGCGATGTGTTGTATAAATTATTTGTAAAGCGACCTTGACATGATTTTCAAACGAAAACGGCGTAGGTAATAGAAGTAATCGAATTATTATTATTACTAATGTGTTCAGGAGTGGCGGACATATTAATCCATCCCTACCACTACGGTGCAAGGGAATGAGTCGAAAGAGTCCGGCTGAAGAGGTCACGGGGTCTCCCTCAACCGGCTTCTCCGGATCCGGCCCACCACGCAGCTGGTCGGCAAACGCATTCGCCGACAACTCCTGGAAAAACTCACCCCATGGACCTGGGCAAGTCACTCAACTTAGGGAACCACTTGACCTATGGCTGAGCTGTTGGTTATCCAATTAATTGTTCCCGGGGCGGCGGTAACCATCCCCGCCTCTCAAATTGATACAACTTGAATCAAGTATTTTATTTTAATATTTACAAATTTTAAACTTAACCCTATTAGAATACATAAATTAATCTTCCTTAATAAATATTTTAAATATTCTACCTTTAGAAAACAGACGGAAAATAAACTTCCTAACCTTTCTATCGAAATTATTAACCTCTAAATTCGATTTTTCTGAACTGAACCCATTTGATCAATCTACACATACCTAAACGAACGACTACAAAAACATTAACATTTTAAATATGTATATCTCATATCAACTATTGTTTACATTCCCCAATACAACGTTTACACAATTTTTGTAACAAGTAATATTTAAATGATATGTATTCAAAAATAATTTTAATTTAGCAATCTTCAAAAGCCGTATGAACGAGCTATTTCTACTAAGTTTAAAAATTGTTGTTATAAATGCTACAATTTTATACACTTTTTTGTTATTAATATTAACGGTGATTTGTCAGAATACCTATTTTGAACTATTTATATTTTCTGTTTCTGGTATTTGTCAACTTTAGCGCATTTTAATATTTTTTTATCATGTTTAAAATCGTAAATTAAAGGATAAACTACATATCGTGAGCATACAATGAACAGACCGTGTTTTTAGGCAGATTGAGAAGAGGAATTTTTGAAAAGATGCGGGCTCACAGTTTTGCATAGTACGATATTTTTTATTAAAGAATATTTTGTTTCATATACCTAAAAAATATTCTGCCTGGAGAAGATATCAGTTTGTGTCTATACAAAGCACTTCATTCTTAGACTGCCAACTTGGCCACTTTTCGTTGTATGCTCACAATATATTTATTTATTTATTTACTTACAATTATATGATAAACACACATTATTAAACCTTAAAATCTATGAAAGTTTTGACTGTCCAACTGGGAACAAATCCATCATTTTGGGGCAGTCAAATTGACAAGTTTAGGTCATATTAAGTGCCATTATACAAAACAGAATGGAAAAAGCTAGTATTGACACAGTATGGCAATATGAGACATCTAGAAAAAAAGTGTAATTATCAAATATAAAGAATATTGAAGAAAATAAAACATATTAATTATATTCTGTTCAGCAAGTACAAAAAGCAACTTTAGTAAATTTTTTACGACCACATGTTTGTCCCTTTTCTATTTCTTGGTTAGGGCTTTCAATCCAGTTAAGATTCTCTCCCAAATAGCACAAACAATGCAACACAAATTCAGTCATGTATGTAAAATCACTCTGGGTATTTAAATAAACTAAATAGTTGCCATGTTTTACTGATGTTACGTCAGTTACCTCAGGAAATATACAGAGATAAGTGGGTAGGTTAGTAGGACAGAACCTCTAAAAAGAAAAATATTTATACAGCGTCCTTGAAGTGATTTTTCACAAAAACGGTGCTATACAAATCATCCAAATATCATTATGTCAAGTCAAAGCCTGACCAATGTTTGGGTAGAAACTAAAAATTAATTCATGTATTTTTTGAATGTGAATACCTACAATTCGGAGCCAGTGGGACTATCGCATCTCCAATTGGGGTATGTTGTGAGACTGGAGGGAGTGGAGAGGGGAAGAAGATGGTGAGAATGATTATTCTTAAGTGGCTGGGTATTTAGATCTGATAAACAAACACGTTTTTCATTTCTAAATGGTGAACTTTGACCAGAGCGATACTGAGAGTATCTATCATTTTGGCGTTGTGCAAAAATGTTCTTCTTATTTTTGCATATATAAAAAGAATTAATAAGTATTTAATTATTGAAGAAGATAATATTAACAATTCTCTTCAAAATGTGAAACGGATAAAAAAGACACAGAAAAATAAAAAGGTAACGATCTCAACTGGGACTTGAACTCAGATCATCTAGTCTTACTAGGACCAACACCCCCCCAATTAACCTAATTATATTCGGAAATTTTTAACGACATCACATTTCAATTTAAGAATTATTATAAAAGATTGTCCATTATTGAGAATTATTACTATATACAGGCCCAGATTGATAATATAAATAAGTATTAAAACAGTAGTTATTTTCCGTTTCGACAATTAAATATTGCAATTAGTTCATAAACTTACGATAAAAGGTAATTCCTATTTGTTTTTAGGGTACTTATCACCCCCCATGATAGTAGTGATATCCCTGTGTTATCGCAGACGAAGTTCTATTGCCATAGTTAAAAAAATAGCAATTTTTATTCCAAGATGTTTTACTCGTGTGTCACTTGACACCCATTTGTATACATAAATACAATAATTACATGCCTATAATACTTTGTGTAATTTAGTAGTGTTACTTTCCCGGGACGAATTAGGAATCCACACGAAAAGACCATCAAAGTAGGAAAGTGTATTAATTTCAATACACAATATGTTGTTCAAGCCCTTGAAGGGCCTCACGTCCGCAAACCTCTCAGCCATTCTTTAAATTTCCTGTTCGTATACCGTTCCCCTAATTCAACGCAAGGAATGATTTTAATTGCCCTAGTACATGCAAAGCGATGTTGATATTGTACCACAGTTTTGGCGATACCTAGCAATTAAGGTACCATGGAAAACGTAGTCGATTAATTGGTTAATTATATTAAATAATTTCGGTTATATTACCGTATTTTTTTTCAATTTTTACGGTAATGTTCCATGAATGTTCTCAGATACAATTGTGATTACAAACCTTTTGTTACTACCTTTATTTGTTTACGTATTGTTGAACTTACTTAGTTTGTTTCTTTTGTCTAGTATAAATATCTTCGTCAATATGCATTAACCTAACAATCCTGTTAATGCATATTTAATATCTAGTAATAATTTTTATTTCTCTAATACCTACCAGTTAAAAAAGAGGAACGGCTCCGGCCTGTTTCATACATAACTTAATTTTGGATTTTGAATGACATGTTTTTTTTAAATTAAAGGTTTAGTTAATATCTAATATGGATGAGAAGTATTTTTTTTTGTTTTAAATTATGAAGTAGATAGACCATGAAAAAAAAAATAGTAATTTTAGATGCAACTTTGAAAAATATTTGCTATATAAATATGATTACGTAAATAAAAAACATAAAAACAAAACATTTAAAAAAAATAACGTTTTTTCGGGTGGATACTTTAAACTATGAAATTAAAAATCATATTCGTATTTTAAATATTTTATAAAACATACAATAGAACGGTCAGAATCAAGTAATATTTCTGATTAGATTTTGTTAAAGGCTAAGCCTATGTAAATTTATAAAATATTTAACAAATATTTTTCTATTTAAAAACATTATGTTTATCGTATTGCGTAATAATGCTATCATTATTTTGAATTAATAAATAATAACTCTCCAACGTCTCTCTTCACCTTAATTTCAATCTATCCTCCTTCAATGCCCTTACCATCCTTCCAAAATAAGCATATATTTCAATAATACTATAAGTACCTAAATTACCTCATCAATTTTCCATTTAAGATTCTATCAGAAATATTTCAATGTTATGAAATAGGTCACCATTCAAAAACCTTTTATACGTCAATCATCCTTACCAAACAAACCAATGTCTCAATATTACATCATGATAAAAAAACCTTCCTAACTAAAAACCTTACCTGAAACATTCGAATGGCATAAAAAGAAGTCACAATTTTTGAAAACTTTTATCTGTCGATCATCTTTCCCAAACAAGCCAATATTTTCAATTATACCTGTGAACGCAAAAAATTCACCACTTTTTCAGTGTTTTGACTAAAACCTCATTTGAATGTCACGAAAATAAGTGGCATTCCATCAAGCATTTATCACGAAATAACTTATTAAGCGATTCCCCGCTCACGCACGCGGCACGCAACGTCTGGACGCCGCGTCGCGACGCGTCGGCCGTCTAGACGCACGTACTCGAATCGCGACAAAATACAACCAAGAGACGTCCGTAGTAAAAGGACCCTTAAATGCTTTAGTGATACACTAACTATTATATTTAATCAGTGAGAAATAGGTTAGGATACAGGCGAGTTCTCCAAATATTTCTATATTGTTTCGATATTACTACTAGTCTGTATCTGTATTTTCTCCATAAATAAATTTTAAAAAAAACTACCATCATTTGGCAGTTTAGCGATAGCGCTTTATGATACCTGAGGCATATCTGTGGCAAAACCATGCATGGACGTATTAAAAATGTGGAGATCCGGAAAGAATGAACGGCCGGAATAAACGTAATGGATAAAAATTAAGAAAGGGACGCTTAAATGTTTTGGGCATATTGAGAGGATGAATAAAAAAAGGAGTGTTAGTAGAACATATGACGCGGAAGTGAATGGTAGAAGAATTCGGGGACAGCTTGAGGAATTGAAGTGAATTAAATACTATCGAATAACATCGTCTGAAGAGAACGTATATGACAATACACGAACGCGAATGAAGCAAGTAGTGTATGCAAAGACAGAGTTGTTTGGTGAGCTGTCCTCTGCCTACCCCTATGGGGAAATGGCGTGTGGTTAGTTAGTTAATAGTTTTATATATAATGTCTGTAAGAATAAACTCAAGATTATGATGACATTCATGTAAATACAGATTGTTGCACATGAAATGAAGTTAACTGAATTAATAATAATGTTTCATTATCTTCTTTTTTATAACAAAATAATAAATAATGATTTCTTCACTGGGATCCTGTGTTGAGGATTTCATTTAGAAAATATTAAATTTCATTACATTAAATTGATGAAAAAAATAAAAATAATTGTTTGGTGGGGTGTTTTATGTGCAGTTGAGTGGTTTCGGTGTTAGTCTGTATTTGGTGTTAATATAATTTCTATTTCATATCACCCTATGTAACGTATCCAGTGTTTTATTTGATTTTTTAATTTATTATGGTGGTGATTTTTAAAGGGTAGTGGGATTTTGTTGTAGAATTTAATATATTGTATAAGAAGTTTTTTTGTCCAAATGTTGTGTTTGTGGTTCCTTGTTGACACTTTTGACTCTGAGATCCAGTGTTTCTAATATGTGTGATTATTGTTATCTCGTGTTTTTTGTATTTATGGATGTAAAGTGGTATTTTTTTAGAGTATAATTGTTTTATTGACATAATGTTAAGTTTGTTAAAGATTTCATCAGTACTAGTTCTTACATTGATACTTTAAATTATGTGAAAATTCTACTGTTATCTATTGTTCACTTATTGTATTTAATAGTTTGTACGCGTACACCTAGACAGTTATTTCTTACAAACATGCTCACTTTGATTGTGTTAATAATATGAAACTGTATTTATGTTTACATATAATGTTTATTTTTTGTATTATCTGTAATACTATGTAGGTACTATGAATTATTTAATGCAAATTAATTGGTCGAGAATATGTCATTTTTATTGTGTTCACATACTTATTTATAACAACTGTTTGTTTCCTAAATAGTATTTAAAAAAAACCGTTATAAAATTTAAAAGTAAGTACATAAAAGAAAAAGTTTGATAACAAATAGTAAACGTTTTTTTCTCATGTTTAAACTGATCAAATAAATATGGACTAAGGTTAAAAAAAATTCTAAAAATATAATATAAAAAAGACTGCGTCTTAAATTGCTGTTAGAAATAAAAAAAATATATTTTTGTACGCCTTTAGAAATTTAACATTTAAAAAATAAATACAAACAAGAAAGAATAACATTCGCAGGTTACATCTAACCCGACCTAACCTAACAATATTTGACTCCCCACTCCCATCGTTAAAAATGGAAAATGTCGGTAGCGCAATAATTAAGGACTAAACTAGCTAGCAGAGAATTGAAGACGCGACGCCTCGGTGCAAACTCGATGCTTTGGACTACTCGATCACTAATTGGTTATTGTGGTAATTATAATTTTTTCAAGTAAATTTTGATTACTTCTGCGAAATAATGGGGAAAACAAGTAAATTAGCAATTGAAAACAGCATCTTAACAATACGCGAAATTCAAAGAGGCGGGACGAGAAATACAAAATGAACTAGACCGCCAACAGGGAAAAAATCAATCATATAATAAAATTATGAAAGAACTTCCTGCGAAAGAAAAAGAATGTCCCTAAATTTAACAAAATAATTAGGATACAATATATTTGTGTTTGTGCATTTATTAGAACACGCGATGATGTGAGCTAACCCAAGATTATTATGGATATAGCAGGAAATCTGTACATCTTAAACAGTGGAAAGTTCTGGCGTCTTTAAATTTGCACAACTCTTTTAAAGACAAATTAATGGGCAAATGCAATCATTTTCAGCTTGAAATGACAATATGAATTAACTGTCAAAAATAAGACAAGACATCAAATAGTTTTTTTTTATGGGTTGTTCAATTGTTTGACCAAAAAAAGCTGTATTTAAAAACATAATTAACACTGTAAGTATTTCAATGAAATATTTTTTTCCTCCATTGACTAATATTGAAGATCATCCGAAGAAGTATTTTTATTAAGTTTATAGTAACGATATAAAAACAAAAAAATATATAAAACATAAACATAAAATTTAAAAAAAAATTAAAAATGAAACAAGACGCTGGAGGGTTGGAAGCTTTCTTGTCAATATACTCGTACATATTTTTGCACAATACAGAGCGTACTGTGTATGTCACGTAAGGTGGGGTGAAGGGGTCACGCACCAAACCTTGCCAGTTATAATAATTACAGGGGATGTGATTCATACCTGGACTGCATCTGAGTCATCGAGCGTCGCCAGGGGTGAGGTTGGACAGCTTTCAAAGGAATTCAACTACTTTGATGACACTTAAACAGTATAAATATTATTTTTTTCTGATTTTTAAATTAATTTTTAATAGTACGATAATTGTTTTTTCTGATAATTTTATTGTTACAAAGTTGCTATTTTTATAGTGATTTAAATGAACGAGAATTAATGTTATTTTAATCGTGATATCAACAATTGAATTTTATTTTGATGTTATTTTCAATACGATTGTGTTATTTTTACGGTAATTAAATATGTTTTTCCTACTTTTACAGCGTTACTTTGAAATTAATTCTAGATAAAAATTTGCTTTGGAATGTTTATATAAATTATGAAAATATGTATTTTTAATACGAATGACTAGATTCCGACTAGATTGAGTAAATTCTTATAAGTTGACTAGTTTTACATAATAAAATAAGACACAGTATTTTAAAATAATATGATTAGTTTCTGACTAGAATGGATAAAAAGTGACTAGATTTTTTACTGCACAACTATGTAATTATTATTAAGATGACTAGAATAAATATTTAAACAAAATTAAATGAATTTTTAAAAATGGTTTTTAATTTGTCCGGGCAACCGTTTGCAACTTTGTTTGAAACTTTCTCAGTCGTCGTGATGTCGGGTAAGTGCGTGCGGAGGGGTCGGTTCGGTCTGACCGGTTAGAGCACCTCTCTGTGCGGCGCTGTGCAGCCGACTGAGGGTTGCCCGCGAAGTGTGGAGGCTTGCCGCCGTAGGCCGCTACGACCCGCCCCCTACGCTCGGCCGTGTGATAAACAATGTGTGGCGTAGGGATAAGGGCTGGCTGGGTTGTTCAACATGATAATAATATTTTTTTAAATATATTATTATTGATTTCTAGAAATACTGCCTGATGTGTACCCGGCCTTGGCTCGGGTACAATAATTAATTTGACAGCGAAAGTAATCTCCAAATAAAGAAACATTTATTTGAATATTTTATTTCATTCGGAATGTTTATTTTTTTCAAAATATATCTAAATCATAAAGTTCTTAAGTAGGTACCTACTCGTGTTTTCCATTATAAAAATATTCTACACAAAAAACCTTCTTCTTTTGAATATGTAATGTGTGGCCAACCAGAGGGTTATGTCTATGGACTAGCCTAAATAAAACATGGCGGGTTCAATGTTTTTCATACTAATTTTAAAACGTTATAGCAACAGTTTTACATATTGGATTTCATTCAAACTATTCTCTAACCCTTCCCGGTAATAGTAAGAACAAACGTTGCTATTTTCAGCAAAACCGGACCAGCAATTTTCGAGAAAATCGAGGACAAACAAACAAACAAACTTACATTGATTTTTATACATATAGATTGAACACTTGATTTGAAATGTCGTACCATCATGCCTTTTCTATCGTAAATGTGAAAAAAACATTTTTTGGCTCAAACTTGAGAGTAAAATGTGTTTTTCGAAGTGTTATTTTTTTAATTAACAAGACGAGGAACGTCTATTGTCCTCAGTACATATTAAGCGCCCTTGTGGAGATTTTATAAGCAAACAGTCCAGAATGGAGTACTGATACCAACTTTGATGTATGGGCACTTTGATGTATCACCACTTGCAAATGTCCCGGCATAAAATATCGAGATCAAATTTTTGATATACGGGTTGAACTACATTGAATCTATTAGCTTAATATCAATTTTAACTTAACTCCTGTGCATTAAGGCGAACTTTGTCAAAATGTTTATGGGTGGTGATGTCTGGTTATAATATTAGTATAAGTGATTGAAAAACGGGTATAAACTTGGTCTATTCATCAAGCGTTTGCAGGGCATTAAAAATAAGTTCAAATAATTAAAGCTCGGTTGTGCACTGATCCACCCCACAGTATAGTGTTGCGTGCTATAAAAATTCAGTGTTTAAGTGCACCGGTATGAATGGTAATTCACAAGTGGTCTGAGACCAAGGGTTGCTGTTGTGACATTCACAAAGCGTACGTGATAGGAAACGCACTTGTTCCTCGCTGGCCTGTTTCCGTAAGGGTATGACGATAAAAAGGAAGGAAGGAAGGGACATGAAAAGCTGCTGTTGAGATCAGTTATTTGCGGACAGTTAATGAGATGCATTGTCACGGCATGCTGGTATTTTCAAAATATGAATAGCCAATGATTTTTCAATAACCATCAAAACCCCTTGTCTCTTTTGGAACAGTAGTTTTCATGTTGTAGAACTTTGAATGTTATCGTTATTTTTTTTAACAATAATTCCTCACAGGACGTCGCGTGGGAAACAATTTCCTTCGAAGCCTATGTTATTTTTGGACATGTCGGAGGACAGGGAAGAGTGAACCTGGGTCTTGAAGAGAACCACATTGTAGGAGAGATGAAAAACAGAGGCACCAACACCAAACCTTGCAAAGTATCCTTCTTTCTACAAAGTTAATACTGTCAGATGCTTTTTTGGACTTATCATTATTTATTTAGTAATTTACTATTGTTTTTAAAAAACATTTCATTCGTTGTAAAAAAAAACAATTCACAATAAAGATGTGAAAATAAAATATTTGAAAAGAAAAAGAGTCGAAGGAAAAAAATACATTAATAACAGCAAAACACTAGTTTTGATAAAAGCACAAATGTTAACATGTATAAAAAAATTGAGATAATTGTTTAGCCGAGTACTCTAATAGTCCAACATTAAAAGCCCAAATAGGCGAATAATCAAACAAAAAATCATAATAAAAAAAAAATTAAGAAACAATTTTTCTAATATTTGTATTACTGTTATAATATTGGCAATTTTTGGGGAAATTCTTTGTAGAACCAACAAATTTGCAAATTTTAATGAAAGATATCAATAAGATATTATAAATATATATATATGTATATATATATATTATATCACATCAAAAAAGTCTATGAATACATCTAATGCATATATGTATTACATTTAAATTGAAAATTGGTTACCAAAATCATTCTAAAATTGTTATGACATATTACGGGCTTACTGTACACTATAAAATTTTTGAAAGAAAGGGGAACATTTAATATGCACCACATTTCATTATTGCCTTAGAAAAGAAATTTAGGTGAACAACTTACTATGCACCTAAACAAATTCTTTTCAAATATCCTGATGAGGTTAGGTACTTAATGATAAAAATAACAAATTTTTTTTCAAGGAATTCAAGTGAATAGGTTACGTATGAAATCAAATTTCGAATCTTAGCGACAACTTTTGTTTCCTGAAAGGTTTATGTCCAACGCGCACGCGCGTGGTGGCGTGGTAAGGGTGGTGTAGGCGTGGCTACGGCGGATGCTGCGAGTGGTGACGGGGGGGCGTGCTGGGGGGGCGTGGTCTCTGATGAGACTGTATCGTCTCCCCATCTCATCCCCTCATCTCTTATTATTTCCTCCCAAGAATGTTGGATACCACGGTGTTTTAAACAGCTTCCTAGAAAATAATTTCGCTTCGATTTGGTTATCGATATTTTAATTGGAAAATTTCATTTAAACGTTTTGATGGAATGTTAAAAAAGAGAGTACTTATTTAAAATTGTATCTTACCTGTTGAATTAATTTTAAAATATCCTTAGTGAGACATTACAAGATCGATGGCTAATACGTCAATGATCTATTGTGATTGACTCAATACGTTAAAGTTTATCGAAAGAGGGGTCGTATCACAAATGTCATATTAACAGCTTAATCAAATTTCAATGAAATCAAACAGTTTTTAAAACATTATAATGAAAGTGATAAAATGATCAAAAATTATTGCATACCCTTTTAATTCATTTTTTGGGTGAAATAAAAAACAGTCTGAGCTGTCGAATAGTTATTTTTTTAAAATTATATGTAAATCTAATTTAATAATGTTATGTTCCGCAAGTATTTTTGGTTTTCATTATTGTGACAGCTGTTTCGCCGTTCAAGGGCATTTCAAACTGCCTTGTGAAAAAGCTGTCAAAATAGTAAAAACTAAAAATACTTGCAAAACTTAATAATAACATTATTAAATTTGATAAAAAAATTAAATGGATTTCCACGAATTAAACACAAAAACAATTAATATAATGTCGCATAGTAACGAGAAGTGAAGGATTACCGTTTTTTCTTGATTTTTGGCATATATAACTTTTCAACTACTTATTTAAAATGGATGGACAAGGCTGGATTCTGAAATTATAATTGAAATTAAAAAAAATTAAAACTTACCATTTTATTTCCATCATTTCCTTTTAAATTTTTATACGGAAAAACTATATATGCATTAGTAATTTCTAAATACTAATTACTTAAGCGTGATATGACTAATTATTTTAAAACTGGCTACTTCTGAGTATACTCGGTTGTAACAAAAAGCCGATTGTCTTCTTCCGAAAGTAAATGGTTTTATCTATATATATAAAAATTTATGTAAGTTTGTTTGTTTGTCCTCCATTTTCTCTAAAACTGCACCGGTTTCGCTGAAAATATCATAGTTTGTTCTTATTGGTGCCGGAAAGGTTTAGAGAGTAGTTTGAATGAAATCAAATATCTAAAACTGTTGCTATAACGTTTAAAAACTAGTATGAATAACATTGAACCCGCCATGTTTTACTTAGGTTAGCCACAGATTGCATATTCAAAGGAAGAAGGTTTTTTTTTGGGTAGAATATTTTCAATATGGAAAAAAACGTGTAGGTACCTACTTAAGAACTTTATGATTTAGATAGGTTTTGAAAAAATAAGCGTTTGGAATGAAATAAAATATTCAAATGAATGTTTCTTTATTTGGTGATAGTTACTATCGCTGTCAAATCAATTATGGCACCCTAATGACAAGTGAAAAATCCCGTGCAAGGCCGGGTACACATCAGCTGGTACAATATAAAAGTAGTTTTAATAATGTATTTATTCAAAATACAAAGGTCAAATACTTTTAGCAAAAAAATCTGTAATAACATTGAACTCTCGATATGGATGATTCTTCATTTCATAACATTTTAACATCAGGTTAAGATTTAATATTAAAAAAGGTAATGCTCCAAATATCAATACAAACCATCCCCTTTGAATCCCCATTATCGTTTTATTCAAAAATGTTATTCACCTCATTTTAGTGAAAGGGTGCGCGATAATTCCATTGGCGTGTTGCTATGCACATGTGTACCACTGATTTAGAATACTAAAGATTGGTCCATGAAGTACAATAATTTCCAAGAAAATTACGACAGAATTATGTTCAGGCTAGGGGTAGTTAAATTAAATTTGAAAAAAATCTGGACATTAATTCAAACCTTAACTGCTTATTTCTGGTGCTATAATAATAGAGTTTAAAACCTAAATTTCTAAAATTTTGTATAAAAAAAAATGTTTTCCAAAATTAATTGTATAAATGATTTGTATAATTTTTTTTTCATTTCCAACTATTTTTATCACTTTTGCAACATCTTCCGGATAAGGGAATGAAATTTGATACAAAATATTCTATTTTAATATAAGTATTCATCACAACACAATAAAATATCTTGGAGAGTAAAACTTGAATTAGTGTTTTTTTTACACTTGACGCACTCTTTGACATTTACACTGCCAAATCGCAGTTAACTTATTTATTATTATTATTAATGTGAATAATTGATAATAAGTATATTTAGGTATTTAGAGAATGGTTTTAAAATATTTTCTAGTTTATGAAGCGTCCTTGATGCGATATTCCACAAAAATAACGATATTAAATATATGTGGAGGATCAAAGAAGGATAAGCGACGTATGTTTCTTTTCTATAATTTTAAATTCGAAATTCGACTGGTGCGAACCCCTGAGTCTTGTCAAAATTACAGAACTTACTTGAAACACAAGGCATAATGATCTTTTTCAATGTCACCTATCACAAATAAATCATGAAGCAAACTCGCCAATTCTTGGCCTATAAAGTTTGGCAAACGAATGTACAAATGATATCGATATTTTCAACGTGACAAATTTAATGTTTAAAACACCCCCTTTATTATTCTTTTAAATCAAAATATTTTTTTGTAATAATGGTAGACTATTTCCTTTGTGAAATTTTTAAAACAGTGTATATATTATATGGAACTATTGTTTTATTACTAACAAGAAAATTCTAACAATTGAATGTAATGTAAAAGCTCCATGGACGTATAAAATCTATATATATATATATATATATATATAAAAATCAATCTAAGTTTGTTTGTTTGTCCTCGATGTTCCCGAAAAGCACTGTACCGGATTTGCTGAAAATAGCACAGTTTGTTTTTATTAGTGCCGGGAAGGTTAAGAAAGTAGTTTGAATGAAATCCAATATGTAAAACTATTGCTATAACGTTTTAAAATTAGTATGAAAAACATTGACCCCGCCATGTTTTATTTAGGTTAGCCCATAGATATAACACTCTGGTTGATTGATTGCATATTCAAAAGAATTTTTTTTTTGGTAGTATATTTTCAAAATGGAAAACACGAGTAGGCACCTACTTAAGAACTTTATGATTTAAATATGTTTTGAAAAAATAAACGTTTGGAATGAAATAAAATATTCAAATCAATGTTTCTTTATTTGGAGATAGTTACTTTCGCTGTCTAATTAATTATTGTACCCGAGCAAGGCCGGGTATACATCAGCTAGTAGTATATATAAATGATTGTTTACTAAGAATACTTGAATAATAATAATCAGTGGCGTCCAGTGCATAAAGGCCGAAAAGGCGTGCATACTATATAAGAAAAAGGATGACAAACGAAAAAAAAATCATTTTCAAAAAACATTTTTCATAAAACCTTTTCTTTGCATCTTAAATGTTTCACACGAAGAGATTTATTTGTCACTTTCAACCAGATATAACTGAGATGACTGAATGATTTATTTGTAAATCTAAGACAAGAGTTTTCATGATATAGCGGTGAAAATCAGCACCTCGAAGCTACAGCCTGCCCTTGGTTAAAGAACAATACACGCCACTGATTAGTAATGGTAACATTTTTTTTCCTTATTTGATTTTTACAGTATTTGATTTGAACAGTGAGTTTAATTTTTCAAATTGCCTCTTAATGAAAAAGAAATTGCAACCTGAAAATACTGGCATTCTTGATAGAGAAAAGGGGCTTGGAATTATTTAGTCTAAAAAATATGACAAGCGATTACTTGTGTGCCGATTTCATTTATCTATACTCACGTAGAGCTCTCCTAGTCTGTTACAAATCATGGACAAACCCAATATGTGCATCCCTCCCGTACGCCAGATTTGCTCCACTCGCCTACTTACGCCGGGTAACTATACCCAGGTAGGTCCTTGCACCTAGCATCTAGCCTAGAAGCCAGTCTAGCTACTACCCCCGGACACCCCAAGCACGCGCAGATGCGAAGCCTCATAATAAAATTCAACCCCCGGATAAAAACAACCGATCAGATTTTTGATATGTGGTCCCCATTAGTCCCGGTTATTCAATGTCGGTCCAATAAACAATAAATTTAATGAAATTTCGTATGAATTAAATCGGATGATTATCTTTTGTTTGTCAATATTTTTGCGTAGTTGTCGGTATAACTATATATGTAATGTTTAAAAAAATGGTTTTTGAAATTTAAAAAACCGAAGAATACTTTTTTGCATTTACAGAAAAGTTAAAAACTTCAGAGTGTTTCCGATTTAATGAAAATGAATTCGTATATCGTGAGGATAAAACAAAAGTGGCCAAGTCATAATCCCTGTCCGTTGGCAAATTAAAACCGAAGTCCTTGTACAGACACAAACGACGGCCTCCATGGTCGAGGGGTAAGGCTCTCGACTACGAATCCTAAGGTCGCGGGTTCAAATCCCGGTGTTTTATTTACTTAATTTTGTGCTGTTTCACAATAATTCATTTTAAAATAATATATAGTATATTTGCGCACGTTCCAGAGTGGAAGATACTCTCAGTAAAACACCACCATTCAGACTTGAAACGTTGTTTGAAATGGCTTTTAGCTGTGTTTGGTTACCAGATCTGAATAGCCAGGTATTTCCCCACGTTCTTCTTCCCCTTCTCCTTCCCCTCCCAATACCTTCAGCCTCACAACATTCCCCAATTTGGGATGCCATTGTCTCACTGGTTCCAGACGGTTGGGAGCAGTTGGAACTCTTGTTCGGTATTCATATAAACAAAAATAATTTAGAAAAAACTCACAGCTTTGCGAGTCACGATATATTTACGCGAATAACAAAATATATTTTAAATAACAAATATCTGTGAACCTGCATCCATGCAAATAAACCTCAATCTGAATCTGAGAACAAATCAGAACTTTGACTTGGCTACTTTTCATTGTACTCGTATGTAACCATAACCTGTGAAAAAGTAGCACCCAAAAATATATGGGAATTAATTGAGGATGATATTGACAGTTCTTAGTGTGATCAAATGACGGGATGGATTGGGGTAGCCGTAGCTTAGTTGGCATAGAGCGCAGGTCCCGGACAGACCATGAGGTCCTGGGTTCGAATCCCATCTGCTGCTGTTATCTTTTTCTTTTCTCTGTCTTTTCGGTTTCGTGTTTCGATTTGGGAGTTGTTAATATAATCTTCAATTATTAAAAATAAAAAATAAAAAGATTAATTAGAATACGACAAATATATCAACAGACGTAAAATCGAAACAATTTTGCACAAGCAAATGAGTTAAATATTACAATAATATATGATAATTAATATTTAAATCAATCTCTCCAAAACAGAACTTACTAAAATAAATTTCAGAAAATCTGCCTCTGTATTTCTACCCATCGATATAATTGCAATTGAAAAAGCTTAGTGAAAAACTGTGATTGGTGATTTGCGCTAAAGCTCGATTTCGTAACGGTCTTTTCGAATCCGCTGAATGTTTTTGGTTTGTATCGCAGTTTAGGGTGGCTTGGGCGGCCGGGCAGGGGGTGGCAATGTGTGCGCGAGGAATGGGCGAGGGTGGGGGGGAACGCCCGCCCTAATGTTTTAATGTTTGCCATGGCAATGGTTTTTCGATGCAACTGGATGATTCGACTGATTCTGTTTGAAATTTATCTACTTTTCACGCGTAAGATTTTGGTAATATGAAGAAACTTCTTCTTGTGTAATTAATAACAAGTATGACGTCTAATTTTGATGATACTGGTCGAGCGGTTAAAATATTTGACTGTGGATCCAAATGTCGCGGGTTTGAAACCCGAAGGGGGACAATTTGGACAATCTGTATTATTATTCATATGTAATTTATGAAAAATAATATTAAATACCTAGTATATTTGCGACATATTCCAGGGTCGCAGATACTCTCAGTATCGCCATTTTGAAAGACCAGAATGCGGAATAAAAATATTGCTTTAAATACGTGTTTTATAACCGGATTTTAAAAGCCAGGTACTTCCCAACCTTCCTCTTTACCATATTCTTCTCTCCATACACTTCACTCACTACAGCCTCACAACATATCACAATTGGAAATTCAAGGGTCATGCAAGAATAGCAAGTGTAGCATTTGATTGTCGTAGTGGCAGAGTGAGACAACGATAAATAATAATTTATAGCAGGGCTGTTTCACTCACTCTGCACATTCCCAGAAGACCTAGGCTAACCGCTAGTTAAGATCTCCTGTTATTCGCATTTAATAAAGTGTTAACTTAGAATACCGGGTATTCAACAATCTTCCTTTCGTGTCTATCGTCACACCATAATTAATTAAAATAACTTTTGGTGCCATGTTTATTTAGTTTCCGTTTTTAATCACATTTACGCATTTTATTAAACACGTTGATTAAATATCTATGACTAAGTATGAAATATAGCAAAAATGGATTACTGGTAATTAAAAAAACCCGCTTTATAAGGGTTTTTTTGCTCACCCTGTAACGGTGATTGCGGTACCAGGCAAACATAAGGCTGCAAGAGCTATTCAGTTCACGACGGTCAGTAAGGTTGATATTCCTCGGGCCCTGACTGCCAAATCACCCTTATGTGCACGTTTGCCTGCCAATTATTCTACTTCCACAGTTCGAAATTCCCGTACTTATTGGTTCGAGAAGCCTTCTAAGTACACCTATTCTACTTTTAAATTATGAATTTAGGTACACTACATGGTTTTCCTTGAATACATTGTTCAAGTCATCATATATTATGTAGGGTATTTTTATTTCAACCTAATGGTGTAACTATGTACATTAGAGGGTTTGTTTTTAAAAAAAATTTAGATAAGTATACATTCCCGGATTACGAGTAACCTGAAGATAATTGAAAATCTCCTACTACCATCACAGTAAGCGCAAGATGTTGTTTGTGTCGTACCAGTCCTCCATAGGACTTAACCAGCCGAGGAATTGAACTCACGTCGCCAACTCAGCCACTGACCGGTCATGTGTAAGTGATAATTTATAAGGGAAGCTTAGATTATTCTTAAGGTATTACTCTACTACCCGGTTTCTTCGATGATTATGGGTTTTTATGTATTGTTTTCAATGGCCCTTGTATTTCACAGAAAAATACTGAAAATAATATATTATACACAAGTGCTAATAAAAACTAAATCAAACTAGGAACCATGGTCCCCTAACGGTTGATAATTATGGAACAAACAAAAGATATTTCTAGTATTTAAATGGATGTTGCAAATCTCCGTCCTCATCATGGAAATTCAGAGCTGAACTAATACTGGTAGTGTTAAAACACATATGATGCTCGATAACACCTTTTAAATTTTGATAGTTTTTTTTAGAAAAATATTGTTATTTTTTTAAAGAACATTGGGTCCCTAAGATCGTATTTCGCATAAAAAAAAACAGATGATGCACTGTATACATACAATATAACATGTTTGTAGTGTATTAAAATTCAATTATTAATTAAACAATTTAAAAAAATATTTTAAAACTTACAGTGAATAAAATAATTTAAAAGTAACGGAAGTCGAAATAAAACACAAAAATTACCCTTCAAAATATAAATATGGCTACCGCCTGAACGAGTAGCTAGAATCCAACGAGAAAATGGCACGCTATATTCTTTCCAAATAGGGAAGAAAAAATTCTAAAATCAATGTATTTAAAAATATAACTACGATACTAAAGGATTACAAAGTGAAAATTGTTGCGTTTGCTTAGAAATTCTAGAGAGAAAATCTACCCGACTTCATTGTTGGCAATAGTACGTAAAAATCTAAAATAAAACGCCTTATTGTTTATCATTTGCTTTTATTTTATTATTTGTTACATACGTTTATTATATATACATACAAAGGTTATAAACCATTTTTTTAACTAGTTATGAAAAAAAAAAGTCATCGGTAATGTAAAACGAATAAAATAAACTAAAACGATGTAATTTTTTGTATTATTTAATATTTTATAATACATACATGTATTTTAATAATGTTATGATTTTTAATTTATAGATTTTTATTTATGTTTGTAATCTGCATATTCTTACATTTTTTTTAATGTTATCGTTTGTCTATTTTTTACTGTATATCCTGATGAAGAAAGCTTCGCTTTCGAAACATGTTGATGTTTTTATATTAAACAGTGGTGCAAAAAAATACTTTTTAATGGTTTCATTAAATCAATGTTGTTAAGAAATATATATATTTAAATTGATGTATATTGTATATATATAAAAATCCCACACAGGCAAGGCCAGTACGTGGGTATGCTTGTGTATTAGTTAGTGGCAGTAAAAAAATAGTTTTAATGGAATTCGTATATATTTACTCAATACATACATTTATATCTACATTCCTATTAAAAATTATGAGAGTTTTTACAGTATATTCTGGGGACGAATAGATTGTAATAGAATTTAAAACATAATTACTACGCCTATAATCATTTAAAAAATAAGTTTTTTTTAATCGAACTTCAAAGTTGAAATTTTCAAAATTGTTGTTCCAAGAATGTAAGTTTTTAAATTAATATGCTTCTGATTTTTTTTCTGGTTTATTTTAATAATGGTATTCTTAAATTTTATTGTTCAATAAAAAAAATCAGAAATAGCCATTACACGAGGTAATAAATACATATATTAAATAATTGATTTATGAAATAAACAATTCTCACATAAAATAAAAGCATTAACAAATGATGCGTAAAGCTTTTAATTTCCATAAAGTAAACCAATTAAATTCCCCAATCAATACACTAAATATAACAAAATACACGGCGACGCAACGAATCAATAATTGCCCCAACAAATTACCAACCCACCCGTCAGGCGAAACATCCAGGTCTGCATTAGAATGCACGTGCGCATTTCTCAATGCACGTAGCACGCGTGGGCACGCGCCTGGCACGCGCCGAGATGCGCGCACAATGGCACCGCGCGCTCCGCTACGTCTCACCGAGCGCGACGGCTGTAATTTTTTTGTCTGCGTGCATTAAAGGTTTGTACCTATGGAACCCCCTGATTTTAAGCCCGTTTTTTTTGCTAGTGTAACAACGAGGTATGTTCACCTTTGTATTAAGTCCAATTTTTATGTAACCCCATTGAATCTTCTACAGAAAATTGTACAATTTATTTTCTGATATATAATTAACGTCTCTTCAACAAAAACATATTCTTTCAATTGTTTCACTATATTAAGAAAAAATTACATACTCGTATTTAATTGATATTGTGTTCCATTTATTACGTCCAAGACATTCTTAGAAGTAAAACGGGTAATTTATTAATTTGATTCGCTGAATATAAGATATTATTACTAATTGAGGATTCTAAGACAGTATTAGATATACGTGTTCAAAATTGGCCTTGAAAAAAGCATTCAAGGCGAAGATGGAATTCGTTACTTACTGCGATTTGAATCGCCCGGTTGTGGAAGTTCAAGAGTTTGAAAATCGCTTGCAGCAGTGTTCGTTTGTTTCGTGTGATTTAATAATACTGTTTTATTTTATTTTATTTATTCTTCATGGAAAAATTATTATACATAATACGTATTTTTCATGGGCAGATTTATTGCCTGGGGGCAATTTCTACCATTCAACCAACCCTTAGTGGGAAAATAAACATAGTATAATAATTTTGAGGTCGTCTTCCGCACAGTGTAACAGTTAAACAAAGTTATTTGTACAAAAATGATTGTATTTTAATTTAGTATTATTATTTATTTTAGGAAATGTAAGAGAGATAAGGAGGAATTAAAGTGGATAGGAATTAACCATTATTATGCTGGAGGAAATAAGAAAAGATACTCTTCACTTTAGTCTCGAAAATGAGCTTTGAGTAGTCAATTTCGAAAGTCAAAATACAGTTCATTTCAGAGAATACGTGATTCTTGTATTGAAAATGAATGAGAGATTTATGTAGCTTGGTGGGTGGGAATCGTAAGGGTTATCTTATCACTTAAGCGAAGAGAGAGCTCATTTTCAATTAAAAAATCAAAAAATTAAAAAAATGGTGAATTAACAGTGTTTAGAATGTTGTAGACAGGGGAATTTATATGAATTTTGCGTCGTATATGTATATAATACGTACAAAATGATAAAAAAATATATATCATGATCATGCTAATCCTCGCCTACCTAAGCCATTGCACAAGTAAGATTTTCACAATATAATTATGGAAGTAGGAGGAGTTAAAATATTGTCAAGTTATTCGTAGCCTGGAAAGTGTGCCAGCCTTAAAAATAAAAAAATATATACTTGTATTCGTATTTCAAGGATATTTGTACCGTTGATATAACGACTTTTCTTTACCAGAACACATTAATTTAGAATGTTCTACCAAATATGACATGATCGCACCTCAGTATGCTTTCTCCCCTAACGGAATTGGTCGGCAATGATTAAGCGGGCAGGTGTGCTTGCCACCCCACGACCCGTGCTTTATGCTGCGGACTAGCTGTGGGGCCCTGGTCTCAGTGGGCTGTAGACCCCGCAGACCCTACCCTTGCGCCCGCACCTCTCGGCCGGCGTCGGCGAGGGTTACCCGTTGCTGAAAAGGTCATCACACACTCACATCTGCCGGATGAGAGGATTCATTGAACTGTTGAATGACTGGTTCGAAAGATCTGTTGATCATAGCTTCGCTGAACGTAATAATACGTAACGTACATTATACAGGCACCAGACGAATGCAAATGGTGGTAACTAACAAGCCAAAAAGTTTATGTGGAACCGAAATCTGTTTGAAAAGTTCAATATTATTAAATCTTACAAAAACAAAAATTGATGGCCATGTACCAGTTCCGTACTTTGCTCTATGATCAAATTTGTGTAATTTTTTTTAATAATTGCTTATTGGTATTTAGTCTAGGTTACCTGAGGATCTTATAAAAAGAAAACTAGACGCATGCTGGTGTTATTATTAATTTGGAATCAAATATTATTTACATAATGACACTTTTATTTCATTTTGAAGTAAATACCCAAATTTACCACGTTTTTAATAGTAAATTCCAATAAACAACTGAATTTTAAAAAAAACTTCTAATGGAAAATCTTTTCTGAATTTACTAAAATAGCCGTATTTCAATAAATTTTCAAAAAACACTCCCCACTCAACTATTAAACTTATTAAATTTGTGTTTTTCATCGAAATAACATAACATTTATAACGCTGCATTTCCGTAAATTCTATTAGTCATTTCAGAGACACGCGCGGTGGATTCCATGAAAAACAATAAAATTTGCATAGGTGAAGTTTTACTACCGAGTTACTTGGGGTAGATAAACGAACCAATAACAGTATGCATGACACCGCGTTTCTGTCGAATACCGATATAATTCCCACCTGGCAATGATTGTACGAACAGCGAACACCCGTCTCAGTGTTGCACGTAAGAAAAATACATTAATTAACTACTTGTAATTATTATTCACGCTGCGGGTAGGAATCACTCGGGCATGGGGGCTAGCGATATAACCACCACTCTCGAACCCAATCAAGAGACATAATCATTTGGAATATTTAAATTATGTAAATATATTATTAATTGCATTTCATGAGTATGTAAACGCGATTTCTTGCGGTACGGTTAACCCGTCACATTCTTAAAGGTTGCATTTGGATGTTTCCCTGCCATTGCACTTTTCCGAGCTTATTGCATTACCTACGTACAACATTAAGCCAAGCGTTATTTCATGTTTATGATTGACAGACTTTTTGAGACACAAGAGTCTCACTGCTGGATTCCAGTAGGGCTATGGCAACCCATTGTCTCCGGATTGTCCTTATGTGGTCTCCTTTAATGGAAGCAATCTTCCCAACAGGCCCTCCACGATATGTTTGGTATGGGGGCTCGAATTTGGTAGCCACCTCTGGTCGGGAGCCCCAAATCTGAAAAAAACCTCTAGACTCTGTGCAGAAACGGGAGGTCCGTTTGATAGATTCGCCTATCTTAACAAACGGATTACAATCTTTGGAGCACAGGCGGCAGGTGGGGATACTGTCTTTATTCTACCGGTATTTTAATGGAAGATGCTCTGAGGAACTAGCGTCATTGATACCTTCGGTATCGGTGCTCAGTCGGGAAACACGCCAAACATTTATCACATGAGAACGGGTCGCTTCTACGACTCATTTTTATGTTCAACAGCTCGACTATGGAATGATCTGCTGGCTTATGTGTTTCCTCCCTCCTACAACATGGGTCTCTTCAAGACCCAGGCTAACTCATTCCTAACCTCTAAAAGACCCTCCACACAGCATCCCCAAAGGTGATATAGGCCTTGAGGGAAAATATTTCTCTCATGGCCTCCTATAAAAAAAAATTGTGCAAGGTTAGAGGAAATTGGGAGGCATGAGAAAGTAGAAGCATATTATACTGAACATACGATTTGAAGATAGTTTTAGTTATTTAATCCAAATGGTGATCTTTCATGAGAACAAAAAATAATTGAAGCTTCGTTAATGTATTAAATTTATTTTAATTTGTAATTGTCAATAAAAAACAAGAAACTATAAAGACTTGTTTTATTACACTTCGCCGGGTTTACGAAAAAAAATTTTTTTTTTGATATGGAGTAAGTTGGGGATCGAAATATTCTGCTATACATTTCATGATGCCATTAATTTTGAACGTGGTACTTGTGCATTATTTGCAAAGCAAAAGAAAATATCCTATCCAAATATTGTTTCATTACTATTTTTAGTTCGTGCATGTCATAAATATACTTAAATAGCATCAACATAATTTTTTTTTTAAATTATGTTTTTAATCATTGAAGATAATATTAACAACTCTAGAATGAAACTCGCTAAAACTATCTCACTGCTGGGCGTGAAAAAAGGAAAACACATTTTTTAAACCTCGCAAAACCCATTATGGGTGAAGGTGATCTTATAAATACATATTACACTCACCGTAATTCCCCCAGCTACTTTATTTTATTCAATTCCCGTTCCTTTCAATTTCCTTTCAATGTAATCCACACCCTTATGAATGAACCCGTGAATGGAGGAAGCTACTACAAGTTCCCAAGGGGAATTGTAAGATTGCCTCACCTTCTGCACCAGATGGTATGAGACACAGGTGTGTTAATAGTTTTTTTGGGTCCCTACCTTACATCGCGATGCGTTGACTGGGGTACGGTGTACAGGTGCAGGCACTTGAAAGAAAACACCTGAACAACGACCTTGTCTTGGGTATCCCGTAATCTTGAGCAAGTGAATGAGGGGTCCCTTTTAATAGGGGTCATTAACCGTACAGTAAATAAAGACGGTGTTTTGTGACTCAACTTGAAGCGGAGGTCTTTCATTGATGGAGTGGGGCTCTTGGACTTTTAAGATTAGAGTTAAGGAGCACCTAAGGTGTTTAAGTAATAATAATTATTCTAAATTTGCCTACCATATTTTGGAAATAAATCATTCTTTTGACATAAATAAAGGTTTAAAAATTTTACATACAAATACAGCGGTTTGAAATTTTAGAAATTAGAAAAAGGGTTAATAGTCAATTAAATACTTTTTTTTTAATAGCTGTCTCTTGAATTTATTTTCATATTAATTTAATTTCTAAAACAAATTTGTTATTCAATGTTTTATAATATTTTTTTATTAACATTTTTGATTAATTAATTACCTTCATTAATCAATTTATGTTTATGTTTATAATTTGTCTATTGTTACATTATGGTGTTCTATGTTTATCATTCGTCTATACTTGACATTATTTTTCAGTATTCTGTATGTCCTGATGAGTAATGTTGTAATGTTGATACGTATATATTAAAAAAGCGGTGATTACAAAGTAATTTTTGATTGAATGGTTAATTAATTTTAATGCTTGAAATGGTTTTTAGCCGTGTTTGGTGACCAGATCTGAATATCCAAGTATTTTCCCACCTTCCTCCTCCCTTCTCCTTCCTCAACCTAATACCTTCAGCCTCACAACATTCCCCAATTGGGGATGAAATAGTCGCTGGCTCCAGACGGTTGGGAGCAATTGAAACTCTTGTGCGGTATTAATGTAAAAAAAAAACAATGACGCCACAAGGTGAATAAGAATTGTTTGAAGGAATTGTAAATTTGCATTTTTTTTTACTCCTCAAAATATTTACTTAATAATGCTTAGTTAATTTCTGTTGGGTGATTTTGTTTTTGTTACGCCAGTTTTACAAAACTATAAAATAACTTTTATATAACAATTACATTCAACTATAAAATAACTTGAATGTAATTATTGGATACCGACTTACATACTTCATTAAAATTTCCTTGCCGGTGCTGTCAACTGAGTTGACATGTCTCTAATTATTTCAATATCGCTGTAAATATACTATACACAATTTAATTAATTGTTTTTTTAATTCATACAAGTATTTTTTTTGGTAGTGTTCCGCAAAACCTTTTTGTATCGGATGACGTAATTATAAAATATAAGTATATATCTAAAGCAACAAATTTTTTTACTATTGTTGAAAAATATCTCAAAAAAATTTGTCAGTACGTATCTTATTAGTCTGCGTGCATTTCTAACTTGCCGAGTGGTGCGATAGTGAGCGAGAGACGTATGTGGGGTTTCGCTCGCCGTACCATGATGCACGGTCGTCAGTAGCAACCGGCGGTCTGCCGGCAATAATGGACGCATCATACTTTTCTTATAATATTTTTTGCCGATATTTTTGTATTTTCAAAATAACAATAAAGTGAAAAGAAAAGGATACTACATGAAAATAACAAGAGAAAAAATATAAAAAAAAATATGTATAAAAGATAATTCGTGAGCATTTCTTAAAAAAAAAAGATTTACGTATTTAAGTATCAAATTCAAAATATTCATTCTTATATAACTTTAAAATTTCATAACTTTAAATTTGTATGTACACTGAGAGTACAGTTGATTTTGCTCTGGTGATAGCCAACCTCTGAAAAGTGTGGGCACCAGAAGGAGAATAAAGTATCTTTGACTAGAAAACTAAAAAATAATATGTGACCAACAACCTTCCGGCAAAATGTCAAATACGAAAATTGAAGACTATCTATTGAAGAAAATTGAACGTTATGGATTTTCATCAAATTGGTTTAATACGTTTTCCCCATCAATGGATTTAGATCATGTAATATTCTGTCAATGTATTATTTTATTTTAATTGCTTCGTTCGTGCATGTGTTAACATAAAACGGATAACAAGATGTAAAAAATGGATTGTGCGGTAATAATAGATGATTTTTTTTTGTATCTTTTCCGTACCGATAGGCTGTATCCGGTGAACAAAAAAACATTTCATTGCTCATTATACCATCGCGTGTTTTCTGTTTACGCTTAATTAGATTAATAAAATATTTAATTCCACGAATTATCTTCCTCTCCTGTTGATTTTCCCATATTTCACTTGTTAGAGAATTTTCACCTGAATTTACTTGTAACCTTGTTTCCCTTCTGTTCTATTGTTTCCACTGTTTCCCACTTTTTTTTATATGAATACCGCACAAGAGTCCCAAACTGCTCCCAACCGTCTGGAGCCAGTGAGACTATGGCATTCCCAATTGGGGAATGTTGTGAGGCTGAAGGTATTGGGGAGGGGAAGGAGAAGGGGGAGAGGAAAGTGGATAAAAGGGGAAATACCTGGCTATTCAGATCTGGTCACAAAACACGGCTAAAATCCATTTCAAGCAACGTTTCAATTCTGAATGGTGGTCTTCCACCAGGGCGATACTGAGAGTATCTTCCACTCTGGAACGTGCGCAAATATACTATATATTATTTTTAAATTAATTAATTGTGAAACAACACAAATTAATTAAATAAAAATTAGTTGCGCACGCCGGGATTTGAGCACGCGACCTTCGGATTCGCAGTCGAGAGCCTTACTCCGATCGTTACCTACCGTTTCCTACTGTTTCTGACTATTTCCCTTGTTCAACTCCTTTTTCTTCCATAATCCACCCAACAAAGACACATAATTTGTAACACTTCTAACTTGTTAAAGTTTCAATAAGTGATGTAACCCAAATTATTAAAAGCCATTATTTTCGTAAATGAGTTCCGTAGCATTTGGAATCAATTATTTTTTTCTTCGAAGAAGTACTTTTTTGACACATATTTTAAAACTAGTACCTACCTAGGTAACAATCGACGATTATTTTGAAGTTAACACAACAATAAAAAATAACTATAGACCCTTACATATTTACAAAGTGACATTTAAAAAAACGACTTATTTATTTACGAAAAACGCACATTATGCTATAGCTACATGTCCAATAAGTATAAAACAAATGCCAGTCCTACAATAGATGTCTCCCGAGCGGGCAGCTGCATCAGACATAACGCGGGTTTTGTTCGGGCTTGAATTGGGGGAACTCCTTGACAAAATTCAGCTGCTTTGTATTTGATTAACGATTTTTTTTTCATGAATAGATAGCGCACCGTTTCGTTTTTTCTGCCGTTTAAGTATTTGTCGCACATTGTAGTACTCGTGCGTGATTATTTAAATAACAATGGGTGAATATTACAATGCGGAGGGTGCCGGATTCCAGCACATTGAGTTGCGTATGCGTAATTGCAAATTTGCGTACTTACCTTCAACTCAATGCTTTCATAAAACCTTTCACATCATTCGGCTTCTTTTAGAAAGATATTGGAAAAAGATTTTAATTGAAATAAATTGATATATAGGTAGATATTGACTCTTGAGGATTTCCTAAATATTTATTGTTCCCTTATCCTCTTACATTGAGATTTAGTTAGATTTTTGATAAGTGACACCTTACAAAGAAACCTCTGGATATACAGTGAGGATCCAGAGGATCTACATAGCTTCTGAAGTTTGCGATATTGTGAGGCAAGTTAAGGAAGAAGCTAAAGGAGGAAATTTTGTTTCTGGTCATGAAAATGCAATAAATATATATATTCAATTTTTTTAATAACTTACTGAAGCTTACAATCCATATTGTAATATATTTTCTATACTGCTCGAGTTCCAGCTGCTACCATATTTTTTTTTTCTTTTATTTTGAGAGTTTTTAATATTGTCTTCAATGATTAAAAATAGGTTTATCAATAAGTTATTCCAAAAATTGAATATTAATCCTAGACTTGTAGTAAATTTCAACAGATGTCCCATATAAATAAAAATATTATTGATATATCCGAGACACTATCTAAAGATTACTAATAATAATATATGGGAATTTAATTGAAGATGATATTAACAGTTCTTAGAGATCTTACCGATAAAAATGACGGGACAGATTGGGGTAGCCGTAGTTCAGTGGAGTAGAGCGCAATGTCCCGGATAGACCACGAGGTCGTGGGTTCGAGTCCCAGTTGCTGTCGAAACCTTTTTATTTTATGTGTCTTTTCGGTTTCACGTTTCATTTTGAGAGTTGTTAATATTATCTTCAGTGATTAACAACTTTCTAAATATGTGTATATATATATATACATATGTACATGTAGGTTGCAGCGGTTCCGTAATTCATTAATTGTATTGGTAATAGAACATTTTCATCGCCACCCCTAAACTACGATTAGTATTAGATTACAAGTACGCTCATTTATTCAGTTGACCACAACAATCAGTAGAATATGATAATAAACTAAACATTATTCACGATTCATACCCCAACTGTAAAAACTACACACAGCCTTCATTTTATCAATGCACGCCATCGGTATGCAGTGATAAAAACTTTTCAAACAAATGTTTTGAGTTAAAAAACATTATTAATATTACTATTATTATATTACCTGCCTAGTTTCGAATTGGTGACGATGTACGTCTTTGCAGATTTGCAGAGTTTCAGTAGGAGGGCTACTACATACCAATATTTTAAATTATCTAATAGTTAATAGTGTCTACTTATCTAGTGGTTTCCGTAATCTTCTTCTTCTTCTATAATTATAAAGAAGAATATCCCTGGCGGGTAGTGCGTATTTGTTTTGTATACAAAACTACAATTTTATTATTTATTCCTAGCTGGATGAAATTTCGCACATTTGACCTACAAAATAAAGAGAAAGGTCACTGTATATATGAGATTTCTAAAAACTACCCCATCTCACCCTTAAAACTAAATTTTGGTACTTCTTGGTAAAATTTTACACACTTGACGTTCAAAATAAGAGGAAAATTACTGCGTAAGGGTGGGGAGTAGGAGTAGGGGTAGAGGTAGGAGTAGGAGTAGGGTTAGAGTTAGGAATTATAAAACTTTACTTTAAACTATTAATAACCCTTGGCAACACCAGGTATTTCAGCTAGTACAAAATAAAAGCCCAATTAAGGGAAAATCATTATTTCAATTAATCTACACTACGAATAGGTTTACATTATAAAAACCAAAAAATATGCTTTGGATAAATTGAACCTTTTCCTAGAAATTATGAAAAGATTTAAAATAAAATTGTTAATTACGTTGTTAAAAATATAAACGTAAACTTATAAATAAATAAAAATTTTCAATAGAAAATTATGAATCAATTTGAGTAAGAAGTTTTTAAAAATTACGCTTTATAGCTAAGATTATTTGTGAAAGATTCCCTAGATAATCTTAATTTTTTTTCTTACAAAATTCTTCACAAAATAAATCAAAACCGCTTTTAGCATTTACAACAAACATTTCTACCCTTGCAAAGTGAATTTTATCTCTATTACCTATGTTCATGGTGACATAAGACACACAGCTTGTAGAAATATTTTTGGCTTGTATATTCCTCTTAATAAGTACCTACCACACCTATATAGCAACGCTTCCTATATAGGGCAGACGGGAAGGGCTTTCTCAACTAGATTCAAAGAACACACAAGATGTTATAAAAATAAAAGCACTTCTTCAAAATTCGCAGAACATCTCTTAGTAAACAACCCGCTTGACAACAACAAACCTAAACCCTTAGATTTAAAAACAAAGGTCTAATATTAAATTCACTTGAACAATTAGAAATTAATAAACGAACGAATGATCCTAATATAACATTAATTAACAAAGTAAGGAAAATTATATATTCACCGCTTCTCAGTATGTTCATATTATCAAAATAATACAAACATTTAAATAAATCAATTAAGAAAACATTGTCAGTTAAATACGAGGAAACACATTATAAATGTGAAAACCTCACAGAATTCAGAATTTTAATTGTTTTCTAACTAAATCGGTTTTACCGATAATAAATCATTATTTTTTTTAAAACCCGTCCAAATTGGAAAGGGGTGGGAGTAAATAAAATCATTTAAATAATTCGTCACATCGTAGATTAACCACAGTTTTAAAATGGCCTTAAACGCCGAAACAGCTGTCACAATAAAAAAATAAATAAAAATGCTTGCAGAACTTAATAATAACATTATTAAATTTGATTTACATTAAATAAAAATGAACCTATAGCACGTTGGTTGATCGATGGGTGGTAATTTGCTGCCACATTAGCGCCTAAGCGGAAGTTTTTATTCCGTGAAAAGTTGTATCAGATGTTTGGTGTTTGGTGTGTCGAATCGCATCAGATTGCAACTTCCGGGACATGTGCGAGGGGCACGAGCTACAATGTCCTGTTTTTATTATGTAAAGAAGGATCATCATGGCGGGTAGTTCAACAAACGGGAAATAATATTATCGATACCATTAATTGTTACCCATAAATTCATATTATTATTACCTATACTCAGCCATAAAATCATTTAACGAACTCCCTGAAGAAAAGATTTAAAAACAGATGATTTTTTTAAATAAAAAACTTAAAATAACTTTACAACCACCTAATTTTAGGAGAATACTCGCATTACAATATGTTCATTTGAAAAAAGTACATATCGATACCTTAGTTCAATAGGGAACTAACTCAAAATATTTCATTTTGAGAAAACTGGATTTGAACATTTTTCATAAAGACATCGCTCCGATGTAAAGTTATATTGTCCACCTATAACATAACAATATATGCAACATGTCAGTAATTTATCAACCTCATATCATAGGTGTAAATGGCTACATTTATTAAGTTCCAAACGGAAACATTTGACATGTTTCGCCATTGAACTAAGAATGTGCTGATTTCATTATAATTCCATAAAGAATTATCTGACTGTATAATTAGGACGAATTAGACTTATTTTTTTATTGAAATATGAGAAGGGAGAGTTTCTTTACCATTTGTCATCATTAACTCAAAACTCAGAAATTTTGAGTTATTTCCCTAATGAACTAAGGTGTCGATATTTTATAGTAGACACAGAAGAGGGCGGTGCGATCGTTTAAAACGTTTTAAATGACAACACCGAGTGGCTCATGCGAAGTTAAAAAAGCGCAATACTCGAAGTACATTTTTTTTTATAAATTAGTGGTACTTTCCGAAAGAAGATGGTTCTACATCACATTTTAAGATAATTTTATGTTTATTTTTTTTAAATTATTATTGAAAGACAATTACATGAAAAAGACGATTTTTTTTTTGTATTTCTGAAATCGAAATAACCATACATTAGATGATAGATAAGTAAAATAAAAACAAAATCAAGTTCAATTATCAAGAATGTTAATAAAAAATGCGTTAAAAACGAATTATAATTATTTGAATTGTTATTAACGAACTATCAAATTTGAATGCGAAAAATTTGATTCTTGATACAAAATTTTAAAGACATAATTGTAGTTCCACTTTATTAAGTCTCTAGATTTGATTGCCAAGCCCTATGTAGGTTTAAATTTATTTGCAATTGATGCAGAGGTATCAGAATTCTGTTTGTACATTGAGATGCCCCCCCCCCACTGGCCTTTAAAGATGTGATGGCCCGCCCTTCCTTCGTTTATGATTTAATTTAGCAATAGACTTCCATTCGCGCCACCGATTTAAGATGACTTTTTTTTTTTTTTACAGGAACTCCACACAGGAGACCAAGGAGGAAATAATTTCCCTCAAGGCCTATATCATCTTTGGGGATGCTGTGTGGAGGATCTTTTAGAGGATAGGAAGGAGTGAACTTGGGTCTTCAAGAGACCCATGTTATAGGATGGAGGAAACACAGAGGCTGGCAGATCATTCCACAGCCGAGCTGTTGAACACAAGAACGAGTCGTTCTCATGTGACAAATGTCAACCGTGTGCAAATGTTGGGCGCGCGTTTGGCGTGTTTCCCGACTATGCACCGGTGCCGAAGGGATCAATGACGCTAGTTCCTCGGAGCATCTTCCATTAAAATACCGGTAGAACAAGGACAGCATTCCCACCCGACGTCTGTGCTCCAAAGATTGTAACCCATTTGTTAAGATAGGCGAATCTATCAAACGGATCGCCCGTTTCTGCACAGAAATAATAATGACTCCTCTACTGCTGCCTTAAATTTTCCTAACTAATGTGATCGGAAAACTCTTTGTAGTTTTCCTTTCAATTTGAGGTTTTTCTCCTCCTTCCCAAATACGTAATTCACGCCGAAATTGCACAACTCTCCAATCCAATCAACGATTGTTTCGGATATTTTTCCATCGCCGAGTTTATACCACCCGCCGTCACTGGAATATTTCTGGGTCCTTAACCTTGTAACCCAGTCTGTAACATTCACATGTGTTCTGTTCAAGTGTTCGTTCTTGTATAATCCCGTTATCGTCGCTTTCGATATGTTTGTTTAGGATTCACAAGTCACAAGTCATAATTCATTATTAAGGAATGTTTTTACAATAAATTCTCCTTCTATGAGTTCTATGAAGCTCTGGTACTTTCCTTTCAGCCACCCCGAAATCGTTCTAAGATGTGCAACGCTCCCTTATCCTTCGAGACTCTAAATTTACATGAATTATTTTAAAGTATAAAAAAAAAAAATTTCCTGCTAAGACTCGAATTCATCACAACATGTATGTGTGTTCATGGCAGTACTCCAGAAATGATTTGTCTAACAACTCTTGATAGTACTCCCTCTCTAAACACGAGAATTTCTCAATTAGGGGGGTATTAATTGACAAAGAACCCATACGCATCATATAATTTAAAAGAAACCTTTTTTTGTACTTATATACCTTGTGTTATTATCGTGTAAACAATATTGTTACTTTTTTTTTTAAATTATAGTATGTATACTTGCAGAAATTAATAATAACATTATTAAATTTGATTTACATTAATTTTTTTTTAAATTAAATGGAATTCTACGAATTAAACACAAAACAATTAATAATTGTTACTTATATATAATAAACAAGTTAAAAATATTTTTTAAAACGTATAAGTCAAATTTAGTTGATAGTAAGACAAAAAAAAACAATATAATCCGGTGATCTAAGTAGGTGCATCCCTATTAATCACTCGCTACCATGTCTCCAACTAAATTCAACACTGAGAACGATTTTAATATTATGAAGGTATGTCCTATTTTGTGGTTGATTATTCATGTTTATTTGGGTACTTACTCTTTTTTTACGAAATCTTGTTTTCAATTAATTGGTGATCCCTTTTATTGACTTTTTAAATTTAATATAGGATATAGATTAATTTTCAAATGAGATTACTGTGGGAAAGCCTTTTTTATTGAAAATGTATTTAATGTAACTTGGTGCAATATAAATCTTCTGGAAAAATGTTTGATATAGATATATATTTTCAATTATTCTACTACATGTACGTTCGTTTTATATGTTGACAATGTGTTAAAATACTTTTTTATGGAGAATGAAAGTCGGTGCCCCGCAAATTAATAGCGAATATCATGGTTTTATTCGAATAACTGGATCTTTTTTACACCCCACACCCAGGGTGGCAGAACGGCGAGAGGGCGGCTCTTGTCATTCCCCGCCCAGGGGTGGCTGCGGAGGTCGTGAGGGGTGGGCGATTGAGGAGGTGGCGGCAAACAGCGGCCAGGGCGGCAATACCGCCCAGAGCCAGTGGAGGCAGCTCGCTAGCTATTCCGAGGGGTGACCGGCATACCCGGGCTGGGCGGGCATCTGGGATGGGCGGCTGCCGTGGGCGGGAGAGCGTATCAAATAGCCTTGACTAACTAAATGGCATTCTTCGGATGATTAGGGTACGTTCCGCGCGAGCTAATAAATTCAGGATTTCGAGTGAACTTCCAAGATCCTCGTTCGTTGTTTTATGAACTACTTGGTACTGTAAATGAGTTAGTAGGTACTTGTAAACATAAATTAATTTGGGATTTCTGAGGCTAATTTGTTATACTTATTTTAACGGGCTAGTAATCTCGACGTTGATTTAAGTAGTTTTTTTTTGTTTTCAAATTTCTTGTGATATTTCGAAATTATAAGTGATTAATCAGTTTCCCGTTTAACAAATTATTAAGTAAATGAAACACGTTGTTATAAACCACGAATATATTTTATTTTTACCAATCGGTTCCGCTTAACTCAAGCTTCATGAGGGTAAATATAATAATAATATTAAAAAATAATATTTACCCTGATGAAGCTTGAGTTAAGCGAAACCGGTTGGTGAAAATAAAATATATTCTTGGTTTATAACAACGTGTTTCATTTTCTTAATACAAGGTCAAACCACAAAATGATTGCTTCTTATGAAAAAAAAAAATATTATTCATCAATAGTTTATAAAACATCTTGAATTCTAAATAATACAAATTTAGCATGTATTCTACATAAAGCATGTATTAAAAATCTACTTACTCGTACATTAATTTCCTTAAAGACTTAGTACTTTCCTTACAGTAAAACGTGGCATAAGAAGGAATATATTTACTGTTTTATTTTATCCTCATGTAAGGTATAATTTTTTTTTTTCCTTTTATAATATTTTAATGCATATAATATTGACAATTTATTTAATGTATACAGGAGTGATTCCCAGAGTGGGCAATATCGCCATACAGTGGGCGATTTAAGTCGCGTGTGGGCGATCAAGAGATAAAATTGTTTTTTTGGTCGATTTAGTATGATTTTGGACGATAATACCTAAGTAGGCCTCTTTGTGCACTTACGTTATAATAAACACCGCAAAAAATTGAACATTTTTTATAAGATATGTGTATGATGCAATTTAAAAGATTCCTTTTCAAAAAATTGCAATAAAAACTCGCATTTTTTTTTGGAATGTGTCGGGGGTGGGGGTTAATTTATAGCATCCTACTTCGATTTCAAAGCATAGTGACTTTTTCGGTTTGTTCTACTGTTCAATGTCAATATTATATTATATACCAGAATAATAACAACATTTGTGGTTTATTCTACGGTTCAATGAGTTTATAGTGCACCGCATTAATAAAATACATAGTAGGTACATGTACTGATATTCTATTCCCTACCATAAATATGACAATTTTTTTAGCTTATTCTATGGTTTATTGAGTTTAGAGTGTACCGCATTAATAAAATAAATAGTAGGTTCATGTACTGATATTCTATTCCCTACCACAAAAATGACAAAATACACAGTAGGTGCATGTACTAATGTTGTATTTCCTACGGCAAATATAATAATGATTGTGGTTTAGTCTACGGTTCACTGAGTTTCGAGTGTACCGCATTAAAAAAAATCATAGTAGGTACATATACTGACAATATATTTCCTACCACAAATATGACAAAGTTTGTGGTATATTCTACGGTTCAATGAGTTTAGAGTGTACCGCATTAATAAAATACATAGTAGGTACCCGTACTGATTTTCTACCACAAATATGACAACTTTTGTTGTTTATTCTACGGTTCAATGAGTTTAGAGTGTACCGCATTAATAAAATACATAGCAGGTACATGTACTGATATTTGCAGGTACATGTATTTCCTTCGACAAATATGACAATATTCGTGGTTTATTCTACGGTTTATTAAGTTTAGAATGTACAGCATTAATAAAATACATAGTAGGTACATGTACTGATTATATAATTTCTTCGACAAATATGACAACTTTTGTGGTTTATTCTACGGTTCAATGAGTTTAGAGTGTACTGCATTAATAAAATACATAGTAGGTTCATGTACTGGTATATTTCCTACTAGAAATATGACAAGATTTGTTGTTTATTCTACGGTTCAATGAGTTTACAGTGTAACACATTTTTAAAATACATAGTAGGTACATGTACTGATGTTGTATTTCCTACAACAAATATGACAAACTCCAACGGCTCGGAGGGCTTTGAAGCAAAGGATGGACGGTTACCTCGAGAGGGTCTCCTCTTGGGGTAAGAATAACCTCGTCGAATTTAATGTTTCAAAGACCCAATCATGTTTGATTACGTCTAAAAGGGATCGAAATAATAATCTGGTCTCTTTTAATGAAAGCAATCTTCCCAACAAGCCCACCATTGATTTGCTTGGTGTAACCGTAAGTGACCAGCTCAGGTATGGGGGCTCCATCGAAGCCCGAGTAAAGTTAGCCTCTCAGAAGCTGGGCGTATTGTACAGAGCCCGCAGATACTTTAATAGGACACAACTGCTGACCTTGTACAAATCGCAAGTGCGCCCAACTATAGAATTTGACAGCCACCTCTGGTCGGGAGTTCCAAAATATCTGAAAAAAACCCTTGACTCTGTGCAGAAACGGGCGGTCCGTTTGATAGATTCGCCTATCTTAACAAACGGGTTGCAATCTATGGAGCACAGACGTCAAGTGGGAATGCTGTCCTTGTTCTACCGGTATTTTAATGGAAGATGCTCCGAGGAACTAGCGTCATTGATCCCTTCGGCACCGGTGCATAGTCGGGAAACATGCCAAACGCGCGCCCAACATTTGCACACGGTTGACATTTGTCACATGAGAACAGGTCGCTTCTACGACTCGTTTTTGTGTTCAACAGCTCGGCTGTGGAATGAACTGCCGGCATCTGTGTTTCCTCTCTAGTACAACATAGGTCTTTTCAAGAGCCAGATTCACTCCTTTCTATCCTCTAAAAGACCCTCCACACAGCATCCCCAAAGATGATATAGGCCTTGAGGGAAATTACTTCCCTCAAGGTCTCCCGTGTGGCGTACTAAAAACGAAATAACAACTTTTGTGGTTTATTCTACGGTTCGATGAGTTTAGAGTTTAACGAATTAATAAAATACATAGTATGTACCTGTACTGATTTTCCACCAGAAATATGACAACTTTTGTTGTTTATTTTACGGTTTAATGAGTTTAAAGAGTACCGCATTAATAAAATACATAGCAGGTACATATACTGATATTGTATTTCCTTCGACAAATATGACAACATTTATTCTACGGTTTATTAAGTTAAGAGCGTACAGCATTAATAAAATAAATGGTAGGTACATGTACTGATTATATAATTCCTACGACAAATATGACAACTTTTGTGGTTTATTCTACGGTCTAATGACTTTTTAGTAAAGACATGTGCTGATATTCTATTCATTACAACAAATATAAAAACTTTTGTGATTTTTTTCTACGGTTCAATGAGTTTAGAGTGTACCGCATTAATAAAATACTTGATAGGTACATGTACTGATATTCTATTCTCTACCAGAAATATGACATCTTTTGTGGTTTATTCTACTGTTAAATAAGTTTAGACTATGTACATGTACTGATATTCTATTCACTACCACAAATATGACAACTTTTGTGGTTTATTCTACGGTTCAATAAGTTAAGAGGGTACCGCATTATTAAAATACATAGTAGGTTCATGTATTGATATTCTTTTCCAGACCACAAATATGACAATTTCTGTGGATTATTCTACAGTTCAATGAGTTGAGATTTGTTTCTCATTATTAAAATACATAGTAGGTATATGTACTGATGTTATATTTCCTACCACAAATATGACAACTTTTGACGTTTATTCTACGCTTCAATGAGCTTAGAGTTTACCGCATCAATAAAATACATAGAAGGTACCTGAACTGACATTCTAATCCCTACCACAAATATGACAACTTTTGTGGTTAATTCTACCGTTTAATAAGTTTACACTAAGTACGTTTACTGATATTCTATTCCCTACCACAAATATGACAACATTTGTGGTTTAATCTATGGTTTATGAAGTTTAGAGTGTACCGCATTAATAAAGTACATAGTAGGTACATGTACGGATATTCTATTGCCTACCAGAAATATGACCACATTTGTGGTCTATTCTATCGTTTATTGTGTTTAGAGTGTACAGCATTAAAAAAGTGCATAGTAGGTGCATGTTCTCATTTTGTATTTCCTACCACAAATATGACAACTTCTGTGGATTATACTACGGTTCAATGAGTTTAGAGTGTACCGCATTAATAAAATACATAGTAGGTACATGTACGGATGTTCTATTCCCTACTACAAATATCACCACATTTGTGGTCTATTCTATCGTTTATTGTGTTTAGGGTGTACAGCATTAATAAAGTACATACTAGGTACACGTTCTGATGTTGTATTTCCTACCACAAATATGACAACTTTTGTGGTTTATTCTACGGTTCAATGAGTTTAGAGTGTACCGCATTAATAAAATACATAGTAGGCACATGTTCTGATGTTGTATTCCCAAACACAAATGTGACAACATTTGTGGTTTATTCTATGGTTTAATAAGTTTAGAGCGTACCGCATTAATAAAATACATAGTAGGTACATGTACGGATATTCTATTCCCTACTACAAATATCACCACATTTGTGGTCTATTCTATCGTTTATTGTGTTTAGAGTGTACAGCATTAATAAAGTACATACTAGGTACACGTTCTGATGTTGTATTTCCTACCACAAATATGACAACTTTTGTGGTTTATTCTACGGTTCAATGAGTTTAGAGTATACCGCATTAATAAAATACATAGTAGGCACATGTTCTGATGTTGTATTCCCAAACACAAATGTGACAACATTTGTGGTTTATTCTATGGTTCAATAAGTTTAGAGCGTACCGCATTAATAAAATACATAGTAGGTACATGTACGGATATTCTATTCCCTACTACAAATATCACCACATTTGTGGTCTATTCTATCGTTCACTGAGTTTAGAGAGTACCACAATAATAAAATACATAGTAGGTACATGTACTGATATTCTATTCCCTACTACAAATATCACCACATTTGTGGTCTATTCTATCGTTCACTGAGTTTAGAGAGTACCACAATAATAAAATACATAGTAGGTACATGTACTGATATTCTATTCCCTACCACAAATATGCAAAATCACTCCACCGGTAGACGTAATGTCACCAGGCATTCAATTCTCTTAACGATATTCCACAAACAGAATACTTGATGCGTCTCTACTCGAAAGACTGCCAGCGGGGGGAGACGGTAGGGGGGATGGGATGGTGTTCCGAGGGGGAGGGATAGGTGACATCCGCCATACTCCCCCGCCCTAAGAGGCTTACTGCGGAGACCAAGGAAAGCTAGCTGGCTGAAAGCTCTCACTCAACAATGCAAGCTGTTCGCGCAATTAACCGGTGTTCAAAGCTGCCTTATTCTAATGGGAATATTTTAGAAGTGTTTTCTGCTGTCATTGATCAATGTTGTGCCATAATATTGACCCGTTTTCAAAATACCAGTCGTGCCAGAATAACAGTATTTATTTGTCTTAGAAAGAATGCGGAAAGAAGCGTTACCCGTTACAGAATAACGCGTCAAGAATGTATAACCTTCTCAATATTCACATGCAGCATCCCGATGGTACAAACTGACGGTCATATTCGTTAAAAGAGAAGCTAACGTAAATTCTTCCTGCTTTCGACAACTACGGAAATATTTGCCGAGTGACAAGACGTTAGTTTTAAGTGACTAAACAATTAAAACTAACTAACTAACAAACTGCCACCAATCTAACAAAATTCAAGTGCCAGTATTCAAAAATTACCCTAAACATCACTTTCCTAGTTGCCAACTCAAGCAATACCACGAATTATTTATCTAATAATAATAATAATAATAATAATTGGATGATTTGTGTAGCGCCGTTTTTGTCAACAATCACCTCAAGGGCGCTGTGTAATATAATTTCTTCAAACGATTTGTATTTACTTTGTGGCGTCATTATTAATAAATGAATTAAAAATATACTTTGTGTTCACCATTTTATAAATATACATACAAAGCAATTTTTAGCCATAAGTAGTAATAATAGATTGCCTATAGTTAGTGATAAGACAGAGCATTGGAAAAAAAATGAATACAGCGCCCTGGGGTGATTTATCACAAAAACGGCGCTATGCAAATCATTCAAATATTATTAAATACGTAATTTACTTGTAACCTTTGTACGTTATTATAATATTCTTTACCTAGATACAGAGCAAACGCATTGTTAATTGTGGTTGCCCTCATCAGACCAATTGAATATCTTTTTTTTTACTTTGTTTCAAACCAATGTTTTTTTATAGTTTTAAACAAAGTCTATGGTTAATTTATTGTTTTTTTTATTGTAGCATCATTGTGGCAAAAAAAACTCGCTTTCATTGTTTTAGATTCATTCTTTTGTCGTGATTTGACAACATACGAGCAAATTAGCCACCTGCATATCTGCATGTGTGGCAGGTGCCACAACATGCCACAGGGGAGACACATAGAACACACAATGCTTTGATGGTGAAACAGAATGCGAAATGAAGTCCATTTGTCTATTGAAATGACAATAAATCTTCAATAACGATATGCATTTTTCAAGAAGGTATTTGTCTTGCAATGTATAACGTGAAATTTGCCAGTCTGGAGTAAAAAGAGTGGTAGAGACTCTCAGTGGAACTTTGATACATCTGAATGGAACTTCAACCGAAGATTAAAAAAAGAGAAAAAAATCCCTCATCTTTAAATCCCATGTTGCTTTTTTCGATAATTATTCACATTTTTCTTTAGATCTACAAGAATTTCATCATATCACTTTACCAGAGATAAGATACAATTTTGCAATTTATTAACGCGTTTATTGTTATTAAAAAAGTACGTCTATGGTTATTAAAAAATGGTATTAAATACGAAATCCACAATTTATACGAGAAACTGATCGTTTTTTTTTTAATAGAAAAAAGTAACATATTCACTAATTAATTTATTTTAATAACAACCTAAAACGCCATGTTCACAGAAAAAAAATATCTATTGATTATTTCAAAATACTAATCCGTCCTAATGGTTTAATGGTTTGCCACTGATGCGTAAGGAGTTTGGGGTTGTTTGAACTTTTTCTCAGAATAGAATGTCCCATAGACGCCAAATTTAAAACGCACGTATGGGATTCATTTTGGTATTGCTCTCGAGCAGTATTAATACGGATGGGTGAATTTTTTAGAACGTAATTTGAATAGCCTGCTATTTTAAAGTGTTGGAAAATTATATTACAAGTTTACCTTTTTAAAATACCTTTTTATGGGATTTCACTGCACAAACGCACTTTACAGAAGTAAGACCACTATTCAGGACGAAGCGGTGATTGAAATGGCTTTAACCGTATTTAGTGACCAGATCTGAATAGACGCGTACTTCCAAACCCTTCCTTTCCCCAGCTCTACTCTAACTCCTCTCACCGTCACAACATACCTCTATTGGGCATGCGATAATCCCACTGGTTCAGAGCAATTACGACAAAAAGTTGGAGAAAAAAAGTCCTTCTAAGTGTGCAGAATATTTATATTAAAATAAATTAATCGGCGCTTAGATATATTATTTAATTAGAATATTTGGTGTCCAGGATTCCACTCTATGCAAAATAAATAAATAGATAGAGAAAATATACCTACGAACATTCCGATTCTTATGTTCACTTTTAGGTCACAGTTACTGAGGATGAGCACCGCAGAAAATAAGTTATGGTTATAGGAAGAGACCTAACTCACTGTAACATTTTGGTTAACGTGGTACAGTCGAAACAGATTGACCATTTTAATACCTCGATGTTGAATTCTCAAGCGATAGCCGGCAAGACGGAGAAATTGACCGTGGGATAGGTGCGGCAAGCGATTTACTGCGTTCTTTTTAGAACTCGGTGATAAACAAAGTTGAGCTAAGTATCGAGACAAAGTTGGCAGTGTATCGCCCCACGCTTACTTACGGTCACCAGATTTGGATGTTGAACGAGCGACCACGTTCCAGGGTCCAAACTACAGAAATGAGATTTTTTAGAGCAGTTACAGGAGTTACAAAATGGGATCAAATAAGAAGCTCGATGATCCAGAAGGAGCTAAACATGGAACCACTCATCAGCTACTCTTCATAGAAAAGTCAACTTTAGCAACTGAGGTGGCTTAGGCACATATTAAGAATGCCAGAAGGTTAAATTCCGAGTGCTATCCCAGAGGGAAGACGTTGGCCTGGGGGCCTACTGAACGTTTGGGGAGACACAGGCGGGAGAAGCAACTCCAGATGCTGTGAGACGAGAGGCTGGACCTTCTATGGACAGATGCCACTGACATGGCGCAGGACAGGGACCCCTGGAGGCGCCTTGTTGACGCGATGGGTCCCCACCCCGAGTAGGACAAAGGGAAAATATGTATTTTTTATGTGTAGGTCTCGGTTACAGAAGAGTTTTTGTCAATTTCATCGAAGACGCTCTTAAAAAAAATCGTAATTATTATTAAATATAGTTTGATCAAACCCAGCCTGTTTGATCCGGTGTTATCCACTTTCTTAATTATAATTAAAATGATTTAAAGAAAATCAGAAATGATCTCCGGGCTGACCTCTTTCGATTTTAGCAATTTTTATAAAGTGAAAGGGTTTTTATGCAATTTCAGCATTTCTCCGAATATAACATGCTGATTTAGTTTTATTTAGATTTGATTGTAGTTTGTGTTAATTATTTAACTTAGATCATAATGCATAATCAGTGGCGTGCAGTCCGTAGAGGCTGAAAATCTGTGACCTACCGTAGTAAAATATAGCATAAAAATAACTTAAGAATTAAAAAAATAAAATAGTGTGAAAAATGTTAAGATTCGTAAAGAATGAAAGGCTGATGAGATGTAATGAGTAAGATTAAGAAATGGACGCTTAGGTGGTTTGGGCATGTAGAGCGAATTAACGAATAGAGTAGTGTAATGGGAATATATGACACGAATGTGAATGAAAGAAGAATCCGAGGACGCCCAAGGAAGACATGACGCGATCAAGAGAATCAAATACTTGATTCGGGCCATGTCAGAAGTAGGAATAACAAAAGAGAATGTATGAATATGAATGAAGCAAGAAGTGTATGCCAAGATCGAGTTGTTTGGCGGTCCGTCCTTTCTCTCTACCCCTGCGGAGAAACGGCGTGATGGTTAGTTAGTTAGTTAGCTTCATAAATAAAACACCTGTATATAACCAATTTTAGCACAAGAAACTTTGTAGGCTTACCTTTTGTTCAACTTCCTTTGTATACATATTTGTATTAAAAGCTGTTTGTTTCTTACAAAATGAATAAATTAATAATCATCTCTGAAATCTTAGATAGAATAGAAGAAGAGACCAGTAAATTTCTTTCCTATCTTTGCTATTTTAATCAGCAACAAACAATCCCTATTTTGATACGATATCCTTATAAAGCTTGTCTTGGCACAAAGTCCCTGCTTCAGTCACATTTATTTACCGTCTCATACATACTCTTCTAGACTCTCGAAATATTAAATATTAACCTTGGAAATGTTACAGCTACTTGCGTATATTCGTATATTGATCATGCAATGCACTTCTATCTCGTCAGTGCTTATTTTAGGTACACCTTCTCTTGACAAAACAATAATCGACCTAATAGAAAGTTGCAACTACGATTTCAAAAAAATTGTTGACTACTTTCGTCTAGATATCGCCACTAGAAGACGGTACGAACTGCTTTATATTTTCGCCGAGCTACGTCGTGGTGAAATACCCACTGTTCACCATAAAAATATCCATTCTACAAACTCAGCATCATAAGAACAAATCCGTCTTAGAAAAAATCTATTACAAAATACCTCAACATACAACAGAGTCGGAATCACTTCTTCACAATTAAATAAAAATTAATATTTGTCTGTCTGTTCTCGATTTTTTCGAAAATTACTCGATCGGTTTCGCTGAAAAGAGCACAGTTTATTCTTATTACTGCCGGGAAGGTTTAAAGAGTAGTTTGAATGAAATATAATATGTAAAACTGTTGCCATAACGTTTTAAAATTAGTTTAAAAAATATGGAACCCCCCATATTCAGGTTAGCCAATAGATATATCACTCTAGTTAGTCACAGATTACATATTAAAAAAAAAGAAGATTTATTTGGTAGAATATTTTCAAAATGGAAAACACAAGTAGGTACTTACTTAAGAATTTTAAAATTTATATATATTTTGAAAAAATAAATATTTGGAATGAAATAATTTTTTAAATGGATGCTTCTTTGTTTTTCTGTTTAGAGATAGTAGTAATGGTGGTCACAGGACATTACTTTCGCTGTCAAATCAATTATGGCACCCTAACGACAAGCAAGAATTCACAAAAAAAATCCCGAGCAAGGCCGGGTACACATTAGCTAGTCAAAATTAAAATAAACTTTGGATTAAATTCGATTTCTAAAACACATCGTCACATAAATTCTTTGAATTTATTCTCCAAATACGTATAAATGTAAAGATATGTAATCATTGAAGTTGATTATATTAACACATTTTAAATGAAGCGTGAAACCGAAAAAGAAAAATATGTCCAATACATATAAAATTCGAATAGTAAAAAAAGTCAAAAGATGTCCCTTGATTCCCCTTTGATTGTAATGATTAAATATCACAATGAGATTTATAAGATTCAATAAGTTACTTCAGTAAATTGAATAATCTTTCTAGACTTGTAGAAAAATTCAATAGATGTCCCATATAAATAAAAGTTGGATAGGTATATCCGAGACACTATCTAGATTGCAATTATATTGTGGAAGAATTTTCCAGTCATACAAAAAGATAGCAGCAATAATATGGGAATTAATTGTGGATAATATTGGTAAGTCTTAAATTTTAAGCATGATATAGATAAAAATGACGTAAAATAAACTGGTCTAATCGGTTCAGTGGTAGAACGTTGTCCCGGTAAGACAGAGGCCCTAGGTTTGATTCCCAAATGCGACTATTACCTTTTTATTTTTTGTATCTTTTTCGGTTTCATGTTTCATTGGAAATTGTTTAATATTATCTTCTTGAATGATTAAATATTACGATGTGGTTTATAAACTTCTATCAGTTATTCCAATAAATTAAATAAATATACGAGGTGTGTTCAAAATAAAACGTGAATTTTGAATTTTCGCGGGCTGTATACATTTGATTATCGTTTTATTTTTGTTATGTTGGTACACATATGTTTATCATATGTTAGCATTATCAGCCATTTTGGATCAGTGGTTTGTTTTTAACAACTGGAAAGGTTAGTCACGTTTTGTTTTTTCTTCGATGTTTTACTAAAAAAAAAATTAGTAAAATATCGAAAAACATCGATTTTTTTGGATTTTTTGAAGAAATGCTGATGAGGACATAGAAAATAAAGCAAATCTAAAATTTCACTTCAATCGGACTGATGATGCCTCAGAAAACGAACCTAAAGTAAAAAATCGAAGAACAGACAAAAACGTGACTAACCTTTCCAGTTGTCAAAAACAAACCACTGATCCAAAATGGCTGATAATGCTAACATATGATAAACCTATGTGTACCAACATAAAAATAAAAAAAAACGATCTATAATCGAATGTACACAGAAATCACCTTTTCTTTTGAGCACACCTCGTATGTATTTTTTAATACTATTCTTCATTTTTCTTAAACCACTCGGGTCACGTTGTGCCATATCTGCCACCAAATGACAGTCTTCATAAATCTCATTCTATCTCCTATTATCTTATGGTCAAATGTACGTTTTAGAAAGAGAGATTACCAGCTTTCTCTTTGCATAATTTTTTTTCTGGACCCGAGGAGAAAGTTCTTCTATTAATTATGGATATTTTAACTAGTGTCAGCTATTTGACTTTCCAAATGCGTACATTGTTAAACTGTCCTACGTAAGATGAAAAAATACTTGTTTTAGCCTTCCTGCTTACTAGATGTATGACAAGAATCCTTAAAATTATTTCCCATATGGTTTTATTAAATCTGTTATTATTTTTTGACAAATTCTTTTGAAAACTCGTTGAATCTGAAATGGAAAATACTTATTCCTATTTAAAACACAATTAGATTCCAATTGAAATCTACGAGCCAGATCAGAATATTTAATTGAATCTTTCTGCAAAATAAAACACAAAAATCATTATAGATCCATAAAACTGCTTGCCCTGATAAAAAATCATTACAAAATTGTTGTTTTTATTTTGACATTTCAAATTAAATGAAAGAAGGTTGTGTGAATATTGTTATTAACACTTTTTACAAATATATTTTCATATGAAGCGGTAACTTGGTGATGTCATATTATAATTTAAAAAATAAAACAATAACTTTGTTCACATCACTTTTATTTATACTTTAGCCGACCGGGTTTCGCTACTACCGTAGCTTCTTCAGGGCAGTATACAACTAAACTATGAACTAAGATACACATGTGTTATAGATTGATAAAAAACAAGCGAGTGGAGGGCCAAGGGGGGAGATCACCAGGTACCTGACCGGGAAGGGTGTGTACTTTGTTTATTGGGAATAATTTAAGAATTGGACTTTTATTTAAATTTTTTTTGATTATTTGAGTCTACTATTGGTGTTTTTGGCTTTCCTTATTTCTAACGCTTCCAAGTTATCTAGTCGAATGCCTGTTCCATTTTTATGCAGTAAACTAGTGCCTGTATTTTACAAAGTTGTCCATAGTCGCATTCTGTGTCATTGTTATGTGTATTAATTCGTCAACTTTCTAATCCGGGACTGTTTCAGAACTGGAAACGCTTTTAAAACTTTATATAAAGAGGTAACGAAAGATTTTCACATTAGAATCACTTATGGCATCGAAGTGTTTTTTGTAGTCTTCCGAAAGAGGTTTTTTTTTAGTTTTGTGTGATAACTGGTAAGCGCTAATTTCAGTTAATTTTTATTAGTCAGGTACTCTTAGGTTAGCAGAAATAGATCCAAAGGCTGCGTGTTAGATTTCTATCAAAGTAAAAAAATATATATACGAAAGTGCACGTGTAATTAGGAATTATTCCGAGTCTTTTGTTTGTTTTTCTTTTCAGCAACTGGTAGAGGATATTCCAAATTTCTACAGTTTATGCGTGTCAGATTATGATCTGGGAGTTATTGTTTTTTTTTTTTTTTATATTTATTCCAGATCTCGGGGGGATGGTTCAATCCCACGAGTTCCAAATAATATAATGTATGTTTCAAAATATAACAAAGATGAAAATATTTTAAGAGACAAATTCAGAAGTACGTATATATTTTATGACTGCAGCAGTACTAATATAAGTATTGTTGCGAGTCTCGCCACTAATGGTCGCTTCACAAGACCTGCACTACAAAGTAAACATAAATTTAACTCCTTTGGGACCATGTTTCCAATATAGAACTTAAAATAAATATTGAAAAAATTCTGACGGAACTAAATAAAATTGGATAAAGAAGCGAAATTAGAAATTAAAACTATATTAATCAATATAGCAAATTCTTGGAAATTGGAAAAAACAACCTTACAAAACACAATTTTCGATCTACAAAATAAAGTGATAGAAAACCAAGAAAATTACATCAGTAAATTAGGAGAATTGGTAAAAAAAAGCATCAAATGAAGATAAAAACCATGACAATAAAAGCTATGCAATGGTGGTTTGAGAGAAATCTCATCCACTACCTAAACCTCTTTTTGCTCTAATAATTTCTTCAAAAGAAGATAAGCCTGCTGAGCAAATCGAAAAAATAATAAAAGATAAAATAAAAGTATCTAAACTAGGTATTGGAATCTCGGGATTAAAAAAAACATACCCGAACAAGATAATACTAATATGTGAGAAGCAAAGCGATACCGAAAAAATAAAAAACGAAATTAATAATTACCCGGATATTGGAATATACGCTAATGAAGTCATGAAAAAGAAGCCTTGCATTATCATCAAGGGGGTTGATGCCGGCTACAGGGAAGAAGGCCTCTTATTTGATTTAATAAATCAAAATGAAGACCTAAAATATGCCATGAATTCGGAAACTGATAATGACGCAATTATAGTTAAAAAAAAGGTGAAGAACAAAAAACTGATAAATTGTCGAATTTCATCATTCAAACAACACCTAAACTAAGGAAAATAATAATATCGAAAGAAAGGATCAACATTGCATATACGAGAGCACACGTAGAAGACTACGATCCGCTGATGCAATGCTACCATTGCCTTGGTTACGGTCATACATCACTAAGATACCTGGAAATAATGAAAAGTCCCAGATGCCTCCACTGTGCAGAAGAACATCTAATAAAACATTGCACCAAATAACAAGAGCCTGCCAAATGCCACAACTGCACAAACAGAAGGGGTTACCAACATGAACATCCAGCCAATAGTTACTTATGTGAATTTCGCAAAAAAATGCTACAAAATGCGCAAATGCAAATTGAATATGAGTGAGTTGCATTACGCTAACTTATTTTTTTCCCCTAAATTATGAATAATTTTTTCACTAAGGAATTAGATAAAACCTTTAATATTTCGCAATATATTTGTCATACTTTTAATGATTTTAATAACATCACAGATAAAATACCAAATTCCTTCTCAATGTTACATTTAAATATCAGATCTATGAAAAAAAACTTTAACGAATTTTTATTATCAATTTATTTATTAAATAATAAACCGGACATTATCGTGTTAACCGAAGCATTTGCTAATTAATACAACAGCAATACTTTTTGTATACCGAATTATAACAACTTTGTAACTTCTTGTACGATAAACAGAAATAGCGGTATTGTTGTATTTGTGAATTCTTGTTATTCAAATATCACAGCGAATGAAGTACCCATGCAGCGAGTAAATTGTTTAGATATTACTTTAAATGTAAACAAAGTAATAGTTAACATTATTGCGGTTAACCGAACACACGGATCCAATGAATATACTTTTATGGATGAATTCAGAATCATTATTTTATCAAAAAAATAAACATAACATAATAATAACTGGTGATTTTAACATTGACATTTCAAATGAAAATAACAACAAAATAAAATCTGAATTTATCAATTTCATGTCTGAAATGAATTTTATATTGTGTATAAAAAATCACACTCGAGAAATGACGGGCCAGCGCCCATCATGTATTGATCATATATGGTGTAGAACAAAACATACAGACAAAATACATACAATTATATTAAAAAACAATATGACGGACCATCATACATTCATCTATATACAACAAATTAATACAAAGAATAATAAAAATTCGGAATGCAATTATTATATAAAAAAAGTCAATAAATCATACTAAATTAAGTATAAAAATAACTAAGGAAAATTGGCTTCCCGTATTACAATCCACATGCACTGAAACAAGCGCAATTGTTTTTGGTAATATTATTTGTAATCATATTACGGCATCAACTGATATTAAAAATATAAAAATAAATGCTAAATTCAAAAAAATTAAACCATGGATCTCACATGGTTTAATCATGTCTATTAGAAAAAAAAAAGAATTATATCGCCTGACTAAAAAATTTCCTACGATAAAAAAATTATTTTTTTTTACAAGAAATTTAGGAAAAATTTAACCTCTTTAATAAAAATAACTAAAGAGAACTTTTACAAAAAGGAAATTGAAATGGCTAAACAAAATGTAAAACACATTTGGAAAACAGTAAATGAAATAATAATAAAAAAAAGAAAAAATCTCTCATCCAAAAAATTTATACCGAAAATAATTTTATAGACGCCATAAGAGAACCGAAAAAATGTGCTAATGCCTTTAATAAATATTTCGCTAGCGTCGGACAAAATTTAACCATACAGATCCATGAAAAATATAAAATAGATCATTTCGAGAAAGACTGTCCTAAAAAAAAAAATCACTCTGTATTCTAACCGGTAACAATAAATGATATTGAAAATATTATTAATGATTTAAAAGGAGGATCTGCACCAGGATTTAATGGAGTCACAGTAGAACTACTAAAACAGTATAATAAATTAATAAGCACTCCAATTGCCCACATTATAAATTTAAGTTTGAATAGTGGAATATTCCCATCTGTTTATAAAAAATCTATCGTAACTCCAGTTATTAAATCTGGCAGCCCTAACAACATAACAAATTATCGACCTATATCTCTCGTATCAAATATTGCAAAAATTTTTGAAAAGGTCGTCAAAAAGCAACTCATGTATTATATTGAAAAAAAAAAACAAAATACTTAGTCCGAGGCAATTTGGATTTAGAGAGAAACAGGTACTCAGGACGCCATTGCTGAACTAACATCAACTATATACCATGCATTGAATAATAAAAAAAAATGCGTAGGCATTTTCATAGATTTACGTAATACGATAGTATCTCACATACAAAACTAATAAACAAATTAAATGATATCGGTATTATTGGCAAGGTTAGGTAATGGTTTCAAAGCTATCTAACTCAAATAGGCCAAAAGGTCAAATTAAACAACTCATTAAGTGAAGCTAAAATTTTGGTTTTGGTATCCCTCAAGGGACTGTCATCGGACCAATTTTATTTATAATTTATGTCAATCAAATGTTTAAATTATCGATTCATGGTAAAATTATATCTTTTGGTGATGACACTGCAATAATTATCGAAAAAAAGACATGGAATGAGATTACCATTGCTGCCTATCACAACATAAATATTATCAAAGAATGATTTGATAACAACCTATTATCGCTCAACACAGAAAAAACATATTTTATTCCCTTCTCTCTACAAGAACAAGAAGAAGCACCAACAAATGTAATTAACATAACCATTCACTCTAAAAATTGTATAAATGATATTACATGTAATACGGACTGTGCTAAACTAAATCAGAAATCTAATATCAAATATCTTGGAATCATAATAGATAAAAATGTTAAATGGAAAGACCATATCAAACTCACCGTTGAACGAGTAAGAAAACTTATATATTTATTCTATAACATACGTAACATATTAAACAAGAAAACAATTAAAATGGTATATTATGCATAATTCAGTCCCTATTACAGTATGGCATTATTGGGTGGGGAGGGGCCTATAAAGCCTCACTACAGCCAATAAATACAATTCAAAAAATAATAATTAAAATCATCATTAAAAAACCATACGACTTTCCTACTATAGAGATATTTCGGAAATTCAATGTAGCATTTATTACCGAACTGCATAAAAGAAAAGCCTTACATCAAATTTACAAAGAATTTTTCATCAATAAAATTCACTCCACTGATAGTATAAGCAATAGATTTAAAACTAATGGTTTAATAGCTATCCCAATGTTAAGAACGACCACGGCTCAGCACCACTATTTGTATTTAGGTATAAGATGGTTCAATATATTATTATCTAAAAACAAAATTAGTATAACCGACACTTTGAAATATGAACAATTTAAAAAGCAAATTAATTCCCTGAACTTAGATAATGATATATTGTACCTGTAAATTACTATTTGGCTAATTATTATTATTAGTCTAAAAGTGTTTTGTTGATTTACGTTTGTATTTATTTAATAAGTTTTTAATTTTAATTTCATATCATCTACTCTAACTATGTATTCATTTTATCTTATGTTTGTAAATACTCCTCCCATAACCACGAGCTACTGGAGCTCAACTTATGGAGAGTAGAATAATAATAAGTAAAATAAATCATGTATATCATGTATTATGTCATAATTTTGTAATTTTTTGTAATAAATAATTTATTTTTTTTGTAATGGTTCTAATATTTACAATCTAAATCAGTCCAATCGTAGAAGTCATTATCATTAAGGCTTTATATCCCAGGGTGGAAATTGGCCTCCTGCATTGGCTTTCTCTACTGGTTCCACCATTGGTCACCAGTCCTTAGGCCTTTCCATCCTGTTTCCCATTCTTGCAGTTAGTTCATATTTTCCTCCAATTGACTCCAAGTTGCTTCCACCGGAATACTGGGTCATGTTTCTCCATGTTCTATCATTTGGTTTTCTGTCAATATTTCCACACGGCCAGCACATCGCAGTTCTTTGCTCAGATTCTCGCGGTTGTTTCATTTGAATTTTCTTACATAATTAAAAGTATTTTTTTAAATCCACAGACACACATACAAGATGGAAGTGTTCCCCTCAACATTTCAAGGCATCTACTCCTCCCTGGTGTTCAAGACCTTCCTGGTGCTCCTGGGGGTGTGGTTTGTGAAATGGTTGTGGAGCCGCCGCAATATCTACGTGCTGAGTTACAACATACCGGGGCCCTTCGCCCTTCCCATCCTTGGAAATGCACTAAACCTGGGATCATGGGGGGACATGATAGGTTGGTTGATATTTAAAAAAGTGATGTATTTTTGTTATCCCTCCAGATGAGACCCTTTTACGACGCATACAAGGCATTTATGTAGTTTCAGATACAAAACTAACAAAATAATTTACCCTTTCAGATACTTAGACAGGGATGTTACTAATCTCCTTCTTTTACATAACTAATAGAGCAGATTCAGAAGTCCCAGGAATTCAAAGAAAAGATTTTAATCATTTAGACAGTGAGGTTCTGTGAACATATAAAAATATGGCGTTACATTAAGCATAATCAAAAATTGCATTCTGATCATTCAGAAAAGACAAGACAGAACAAATCCCCTTTTAAGGTCGGAAGATATTCTTGTTTTTGGCCATTAATAAAGTTGTCTCTTTACATAAAAATTGTCATCTTCTTCTATCGTCTGCATGCACAGAATTCTCTGACGATGAATTCAGATTATCCAGAAATTCAGGATGTAGGTCCAGGATAGATACTATTACTAAATGAATTAAAAAATACTTTGTAATCACCACTTTATTATTATATGCATATCAACATGTTTCGACAACGAAGCTTTCCTCATCAGGAATATACAGAATACATTTATTAATAATGACGCCACATAGTGAATACCAATCTTTTGAAGAAATTATAGATTCTACTACATTTAGCTACTAATAACCTACATATAGAGAAAAGACTTATTCTGTGTTGATGTAGACGTTATAATAGATGGGATAATGATAAGATGAATCCAGAATTACATAAAAAAATAGTTTCCATGTTTTACTGCTAGTGATCATTTTTTTATATAATTTTTTTTTTTTTGCTCGGGGCCTATTTCATCTTTGTCTGGGTTGTACAGGCAGTAGATGTCCTGTGAAATGTGATTTCAAATGGTCATTTTTAATGAAAAGGCGTTAGTCTTTGCAATGAGATATTTTAACCTTCAGTCGTTTTTATGTTTGTTTTGGAGCTGAGAGAAAAAAAACTGTTGATTGCCGATTTACTTTTTGTATTGTTTTTCAGATTTGACAGACACGCTCGCGGATATGCAGAAGATCTACGGGGGCTTCTTCAGGATCTGGCTGGGGCCCGACTTTGCTGTCGTGGTCTCAGAACCTGAAGATTATGAGGTGCTCTACTTTAATTTTAAATCCATACTAAACCCTTAAATAATGTAGACTTTTTTAGCTACTTAAACTAAAATATGAAATATTGTGAATGCTAATTCAGCACACGTGAAATTTTGTAGTTTAGAGATTAAGACCATTAAATATACATTTAAATATTGTGAAATTAATATTTTAAGGAGATGTTAACGTGATTTATTGATAGATCGACGAAAAAGAATGCCATAGGCAAGAGAATGTGTACAATACGATGCTATAAATGTAATCGGTCGGGATTCAGCATTAAAAACCGACTGGCAGACCTTTATATTAAAAGAATCGGTATTCTTTCATAAGTTTACTGCTGTTATTAATGATTTATTTGTATTCACAGAGCGTACTAATGAGCAGGGCCACTTCCTGGAAAGGTGACAAATACAGGATGATACAGGAAGGACTGGGGGAAGGGCTGCTGACACTTTCTGGTAAGATTCCATAAGTTTAACTGTTTTTCTTATTTGACACCAGCAAATTAGCATAATTTTTTTATTAAAAAGATCCCAATTAATAATACCCGTTTTCGTCCGACGTTCAACACTATTTTCCGATTTTTTTTTTCCTTTTTTTTTTTAAATTACAGACAATATGGGGTCTAGTTGTATTATGAATACTTCAAAGCCTCGAGATATGAAAGTAATTAAATTAGTTTAGAAATTTCAGACTATTTAAACTGAGCAGATTTCATGGCACTTCTCAGAATCAACACAAGCGTGTTTTCTGTTGAAGTTAAGATTTTTTTATTTTATTTTCAGGCGATAGGTGGAAAAAGCACCGACACATCATAAACCCGGCATTTTCCCTCAAGACCTCCCGCGGTTACTTGCCCATTCACAACAAGTACGCCAGACTTACCATTGAAAGCATGGACAAATTTATTCACCACGACATAGTCGATGTCATCCCGTTCTTCCAGAGATACTCAGCCGATGGAGTATGCGGTAACTATACCATTATTTCAATTTGTAATTGAGTAAGCCTTCGCTAATTTTTCCGCTTAGTGAAAATGTCAGACTAATGAATTTCGACGTGTACGTTAATTTAAATCTTATTTTGCAGAGAGCTTGTTTGAAATGGATTTCCAATTTTACAAGGGTGACAAAGACGCCGTCCTGGTGAATGAAGCCGAGTGAGTACGAATTTTATTGATAATTATCGGGATGCAAACACCCCGATAATTCTTAAGATCTCGTTTATGTAGAACCATGAGGAAGACTAATCTGTCCTTGCATAACTTAACCTAATATGACAGGCAGAGGCTTGCCGGGTAATTAAAAGGACGCTCTTCTTAGCTTTCTGTAGTACTTAAAAACGAGAGCCATGGAAAGGCTGCGGGTGCAATACAACAACTTACCGCATGATGTTCGAACTTCCCAGGCACTTCAGTGCCTCCTCTATTTTTATGTATTTATTTAACTTAAAATAGAAAACATGTTCATTTGTTATACGTATTCTAATATGAACATAACATGTCTTACACACAATTTGTTTTACAATAGTCACAATATACAATTAATTAATAATCTATGTTCACGGGAGGGCGAGTTTCTGGATTGCAGCCCTAATATGATCAGGGTGGCAGAAATGGGGAATGGATCAACAACTCTAGAAATGTCCTCATCACGGAATCCCGTCCGACTTTAGATTCGAATATTGAAGCACATTGGAGAAAGATATTGGCCCCAATAATCTTAACCTAACCAATCGGATGTGCCAATAATGACATGGAATCCCTCAATCAATAATGTTTTCTTATTTACATTGACATATATTACGCATTAACTATATTCTATTTTTACTCTCTTTTTAATTCTCATTTATGTTCTTACTTGTGTGCATGTACTCGTATTTATAATCTATATGTATGAGATGTGTGTGATTGCACTAATCTTCCCACATTCCGGAATAAAGACAATTATTATTATTAATGTAACCTCACCTAACCCTAAGCCGCCTCAACAAAGCAAATCGTGTTGCTTTTATACAAATGTGAGGAGAAATAAAGTGACTTGAGTAGTACAGACACCCCCACTAGAGATTATTGTTTTTACCAAGTACCGAGTATATGATAGTACAATATCTCTGATTTTTGGGTTTCCGATGAAAAACATCTAAATTCTGTTGTATGTCTAGGGTATTTTAAGGATGCACATACATATCCACATCTCAAAGAGAGTGTTGATGGTCTGTTTAGCGTCCAGTTTTGGTTTCCATGTTTCACTGGGTTTAGATTTTTTTTATTACTGCCTTAATTGGCTATTCTGGCACCAGCTTTGGATATCTTTTCTCAAATTATACCAAATTTGGCGACTTGATCGATCCAATTTTTTTGTTTCATACTTACTTTACTTACAGTATTCGTAATTTTTTTTTAATTTAGGCCGTTGATGTGTAGGTCTGATTAATTGTGTTACTTTGTTCCCAGGTCTGCTTTGATAACGCACGGCCTGATGTGCAAGATGTGGATGTCGGCAGGCTGGTCCTACAGGATGAGCAAGGGTGGGCAGACGGTTCTGGGCCACTACAAGACCTACTCGGCCTTCTTCCACCCAGTGCTGAGGGCCAAGGCTGATGAGTACTTGAAGAACAAGACTGCTGCAGAGAGAAATATTACTTCTGATAGCAATTGTAAGACTAATTCAGGACATATTTAATATTTTAATGTCGGTGTCGGTGAGCAATAAGCATATTTTTTTTAGGAGTACCGCACAAGAGTCCCAACTGCTCCCAACCCTCTGGAGCCAGTGAGGCTATGTCATCCTAAATTGTGATTCTGAAAGTAGTGAGGAAAAGAAGGAGATGGGGAAGAAGGAGGTAAGGAATTACCTGGCTATTTATACCTGGTCACCAAACACGGCTAAAGCCATTTCAAGCAACGTTTCGATTCTGAATGGTGGCCTTTACCAAGGCGATACGGAAAGAATCTACGACTCATGTATTATTTTTAATTAATAAATTGGGAAATAACACAAATTTACCAACAAAATTAACTTGCGCATTTGAATTCGGGATTTGAACCGCTACCTCCGGATTTGTAGCCAAAGTTCGTAACCACTCAGCCACGGGGACCATCAAATTATAGAAGCAAGGGAGATGGTCCCTTAAACTAGTATTAATATGAAACCCCGCTCACAATAGAGTCGTCAACATCGTTCTCCCACACTACTGCAAATCGCATCTGATGGTGCGGCGCCCCGCCTTTGCTTTTACCTCCACTCCAAACACATACATTTTATTGGCTCCGTCACTTTGACAGACCGTGAAGTTTGGTCGTAGCTCAGCGACGATCGGCATGCTTCCATGCCACATCCCTTATGTTTCTATTATCTATGGGTATAAGCAAATGACTTACATTATCTACATATCAATACTCTGACTCCATCGGCGGAGTTATTTTTCACATCGTTCGATTTTGACTCACGTTCTCCCACATCTTGCTTTACGGAGGGGTCGATTCTGCGTGAACCGCATTTGTGAAACCTCAGTTCGTTTGTTTTTCAAATCATTCGAATTTGATAGACTTTTTTCATACGTTTCGAGCATTACGCGGACTACTTTAAACCAAAAACGCCTAAATTTCAAGGCCGGGAATCTGTGTTAAATATGTTATTTTAATTTATTTTTTATTTATGTTTTTATATTATATTTCTACAGTGTGTAATTTTTTTTTATTCTTAAAATGTATTATTTTTATATGGCAGACAGAGTATTGCATTCACCGCTTTGTTCTGCTGAAATAAAACATTATTATTATTAACCTTAATTTACATAGCATTTATGCCACAATTATTTTGGAAAGTAGCAAAAATATATCTTGGTATCAACTTCTTATTTATTTTACATTCATACATTCTCTTACCACGACGCGATTCACGTTCGATGCAATTCATTTCAAGTATTATTCAAGTACCTATTCGATTCACCTGATCGGGTGATCACTTCTAGGGCATCGCGCTAGGGCACTCTGCTCGTTATATGAAACTCATTTTAATAAATACGCAATAATGGCGTTTCCCGAAACTCCTGACCTATCGAAAGTTAAATATAAGTGGAACGTAATCTTTTCCATACGTCATTCAAAAATACGTTAAATGCTAAATTTATCTCGATATGTTAATCTTTCCAAGAAGGATTATCGCGAAAACACTCTTTGGATTAATCAACCAAACTGGTTCTATCCAATTTCAATATAGGGCAAGCTGTTTCTTTTTAAAAGTGAGTAGATATGATGATTACAGATTTGTTCGAAGATGTTTACTCGCTTGAACTAATCGAGGGATAGCGTTGTAATTTTATCAACGTACTAGTTGATGTTTACCCGGCCTTTTTTTGGAGTTATGAAATTGTGAATTCTTGCTTGGGTGCCATAATTGATTTGACAGCAATCTAATACCTCTAAACAAAGAAAAAAACATTGATTAGCAGTCCACAATGGAGTGCTGATACCAACCCTGATGTATGGCAGTGAGGCATGGAACGGCAGAGGAAGGATGAAAGTAGACTGAATGCTGAAGAAATGAGATCTCTGAGACGAATGTGTGGTAAAACAATGTATGAGCTTGTGAAAAATGTTGAGATTCGTAAATAATTCAAATGCGTAATGAGCAAGATTAAGAAAGGGACGCTTAGATGGTTCGGGCATATAGAGCGAATGAACGAAGAAAGGAGTTTAAGGAGAATATATGACGCGAATGTGAATGGAAGAAGAAACCGGGGACGTCCGAGGAAGACATGGCACGATCAAGTTACTCAAATGCTTGAGTCGGGCCATGTCAAAAGTCGGAATAACAGAAGAGAATGTATGAGACGATGTGTGAATGTGGATTAAGCAAGAACTGTATGCCAATATCGAGTTAGTTAATTTGAAAATTTTTTTTCATTCCAAACATTTATTTTTTTAGAATATATTTATGTAAAAAAGTTTTTAAGTAGGTACCAACTGTGTTTTCAATTTTCAAAATATTCTACCCAAACAAGCCTTCTTCTTTTGAACATTTAATCTGTGGCTAACCAGAGTGGTATGTCTATGGGCTAACCTTAATAAAATTTGATTTACATTAAATTTTAAAAAAATAATAAAAAAAAGGGTTCAATGTTTTTCATACAAATTTTAAAAGGTTATAGCAACAGTTTTGCATATTTGATTTAATTCAAATTACTCTATAAACGTTCCCGGCACTAATGAGAAAAAACTGTGTTATTTTCAGTGAAACTGGTCTAGTAATTTTTGAGAAAATCGAAGACAGACAGACAGACAAACATTCATCTATATATATATAGAAAGATTGCAATTTTATACCGTTGTGCCTGTGGTATTGTTATTTATTTGAGATATTTTTTAGTAGTTTGGAATAAATAAAATTGATTTGATATTGTTTCAGTTGAAGAAGAGCCAGCGTATGATTTTGACGAAGCTGTTGGACCCAAGCGAGGAAAACACCTAACTGTCTTTGCAACCTTGATGGAGTCTTTTATAGCTGGAGAAATAAACTATGACGAAATTGTTGGAGAATTTAATAACGTTTTCCATGGGGTAAGTGGAACATTAATAAAGCCGTTAATATTTTGCAACCCACTAATCATGGAAGATGAATAGTACTCGATAAGGGACGGTGTACGTACTGCGTGGTACAAAGCTGTCTGCAAGTACGCAACTACTGACCCTGTACAAATCGCAAGTGCGCTCCACTGTAGAATTTAGCAGCCACCTATGGTCAGGAGGCCCAAATATCTGAAAAAAAAACGCTTGACTCTGTGCAGAAACGGGAGGTCCGTTTGATAGATTCATCTATCTTAACAAACGGACTGCAATCTTTGGAGCACAGATGTCAGGTAGGAATACTGTCCTTGTTCTACCGGTATTTTAATGGAAGATACTCTAAGGAACTAGCGTCATTGATCCCTTCGGCACCGGTGCATAGTCGAGAAACACGCCAAACGCGCGCCCAACATTTGCACACGGTTGACATTTGTCACATGAGAACGGGTCGCTTCTACGACACGTTCTTGTTTTCAACAGCCCTGCTGTGGAATGATCTGCCGGCCTCTGTGTTTTCTCCATCCCTACAACATGGGTCTCTTCAAGACCCAAGTTCACTCCTTCCTATCCTCTAAAAGACCCTCCACACAGCATCCCCAAAGATGAGATAGGTTTTGAGGGAAATTATTTCCTTCAAAGTCTCATGTGTGGAGTCTCTGTGAAAAAAAAAGAAGTTTTATTCTGTATTAACCGCAAAATAAATTGTTTATTTATTTTCAACAGGGCCTTGATACGACCTACAGTCAGCTGGGATCCTTCGTCCTCTTGATGGGGATGCACAAAGACAAGCAGGAGAAGGCGTGGCAAGAGGTTAGCAACACCTTCAGAGATGACCCCGATGGGGATGTCACCCTCGAGAACCTCTCCAAGTTCCCCTACATCGATATGATCCTCAAAGAGACGATGAGGATCTTTCCCACTGGACCCATACAGATGAGACACATACACACAGACTTCTACATGAAGAGCAGTAAGACGCTTTTACCAAATTTCAATGGATTGATGCCATCTATGGGGTTACCTATTCAAAATGATGAACTCAATTTGGCACGTTCTCCTCCAATACGCGAGGTTAGCCCGGACTTTTTCCTTTACAGAGACATCCAGTTTGCTCAAATTGGTGATACCAATAACAAATGCGCTTTCTAGTTATTGGTTCATTGTTAAAAGAATGGAGACTAGTGGTACGCTCCACTACAGTTGCCAACTCAGTTTTACAGAAGTCACGAACACAGAGAACTTTATGTTGCATGGTAGCCATTTTACTCACAACTGACGCCATAACTGCTTGGCGGCGCGAGCACCCTAGCGGTCGCTTGTGCAACTATAAGCGATCTAGCGGTGAGATTCGAAACTTTCAGACGTCCTCTTTCAATTGCTATGTATATCATTCACATATAACGTATAATTCAGGAAATATAGCGGTACAAAATTGAGTTCATCATTATAAATAACCCTGTATATAAAATAATGGTTAATGCACAAGATCGTATGATTTAAGCCTCCGCGTTCAGATTTTGTATGGAGATATTACAAACTTCCCTTGAAAACTTGAATTTTAATGCATTTAAAAAAATATATGTTATCTTTTAAGATAATCTCTATTCAGATGTCTAGTTGAAAAAGTAATTATATGGAATCCCCTCGATAGAAAAAATCGCAAAACTATGCTCCAAAAAATTTGAATAACAAATGTGTTTCTGTTATTCAACTCAAAAAATCACAGCGTTTCTTTAAATGCTACTTAAATCACCAGTCTTGGGAATTTTTCCTTTTTATTATATATTTTGTTTTATTATACATATTTTAGTAGTTTTTAGAATTTTTCTCTTTTCTTATATACGAGTATGGTATTTTATGAAATATTTTTAAACCACCCCTTACGCACTAAGCTTTATTTATATTAGGACACGCTCCCTCTCTCTTCCGTATTAACATATCTCTTTTTCAAACGATATTCAGTTTTCAGTCGGAGGGTATTGCTGGGTCTTAAATAAGTATTTTACTGTCAACAAAATACATTAATTAATCAATGAAATTTTGCTCCTGAAGAAATCAGCAGCGTCGATATTAAATGACATACCAGGAAATTGTTGAAAATTGACAGAGAGAGAAAAATGTGAAAATTTGATATACTCGTATATGAGAATATGCAACATTATGATTATATGGCGTATGTGACCTCACCACCAAACTCTTGAAGGCCACTTTTTAAGGTTAGAAATCCCAAGGCGTTTTCGCTGTGAACGATTTGTATCTACTTGATCAAACTCAAACACGTGGATATATCAGAAATCTGTTTGTACTTTAGCACAGTTCTCTTTGGCAGAAACACAAATTTTGACATACTTGAATGTCGCATATAATTATGTCAAAAGATGTAGGTATATCCTAACCAGATTTGCTTTAGTCAGTTTTTTATTTGACGAGAAAGACTTGATTATTTGCTGTGTCAAGATTGTTTTCCCCTTTGAACAGAAAACATAACACTCCCCGCCGGTACCACCATCCTGATGACCAATATGCTGATGCACCACAACCCTAAGATCTGGAAGTCTCCCGAGCAATTCATCCCGGAGAGGTTCCTGCCCGAGGAGGCCGCCAAAAGGCCGCACTTCTCGTTCATTCCCTTCAGCGCTGGTCTGAGAAACTGCATTGGTAATTAAACTGTTTTACTATTTAGTCTTCTTTCGAGCTCGTAGTCACTGGAGGAGATTGGTTAATTAAAGTGGAAGTAGAACGGGGGATCGATAAGATTTTAACGACATGATCTCCTTCTTCTTGTAGTTTTAAATTGATGATTCATTTATTTTTAAACTGGCAACAAATATCTTTTATAATACGCGGCTAGAAATCAATTAGTTAATAGTATCACCTTTGACATAATATTAAAAGGACAATACAATGTAATTTTTGTTAATACGAAGAACGATTTTTGATTATGACGCTTCTGTGTACGTAATAATTGTCAGATCTAAGCAAGAAAAAGACAAACAAATTTGTGTTTTTGTAAACAAAATTGTTCGAGTATAATTGCATTATTATTGTGTCAACCATATTATTTAAAACTCACAATGTTTTATTAAAAAAATGTCAATAAGAACCATTTCGATATATCACTACTGAAAGAGGAGTTAGTGTCAAAGGTACAAAAATGAATGTTTTTTGTATGAAACGAATTTTGCATTCAGAATGTTACGTTGATTTAAATGCAGAGCTGATTTTCTTTCCTTTTTCTCAATGTTAAATCCGACACTTCTTCCAATATGTCAACTTTAGATGCCCAAATTGTGCATATATCTTATTTGGTTTTTTTTTTCAGGACAAATATACGGATCCGACGCTATAAAGACGCTCGCCATCCATCTCATCAAGAACTACGAATTCCACTCTGACCTTACCCTCGATACACTACCCAAAGCCGCTGATATCTCCTACAGAAGTGCCATCGGTTACAATGTGAAGATTACCAGAAGAATTACGAAGAATAAATAAAACAATATATATTTTATAAACCTAGATTAAGAATTGGCGCCATAAAATTTTCTTCGTACTTTAAACGGCGTTTTCTAAATATATTGTGGTTTCCTCTTAAAATTATATCTACTGTTTAGTTCAATATTCATACATTGTAATATGGTTGTTTGTCAACATGGTTTATTGATCACAAAACGTACTTTGTAATATTTTTACACAAAACCTTACAAAAGCTTTGCGACGGTAGAGCTCACCGTTTGAGAGTTTTTGCTACTTCAGGGAAACGAAAACCTATTTTATGTTCAATACTAATATATTATGTAATTGAAAAAAATATTCACTCTGTCGAAAAAACGAAAGAATATTAGAAAGGTATTAACGTAACATATATTTATATTTTGCACCTGTTTAATGTTAAATTAGCTATATACGTATAAAAACAAATCGTATTTGAAAAGTGTATTTTTCTTTTGAGAAATATAATTTCCTACATGATTTGAAATCCATGCTCTCTATCACTCCCTTCCCTGGATATTTAAAAAAAAAATTAAATTCATACCAAAATAGTATCGTATCTACATCGATCATTATTTTTATTTTATTTGTTGACGTACGAAATAATATTATCCGGTTTTTTGAAGATAAATTACATTTACCTAATATACTTTCTTTAGAATAAAAATACAGTGTGATCAATTAATTAATATTCTTTTTTGGAATATTTGTTTTAGGGATTTTTTTTTCTCGAGAGGAGGAGATCTAATATGCTCTTTATTGTATTCATCATTCGCGTTAGATTAAAGTTAAAAAGATATTTCATAAACATTATGATATTTCTTTTATATGCCCAAAGTATTTTTAATATCGTGTGGAAGACTGTAGTAAGTCGAAATGAATCGTTATTAGGATGTTGAGAGAATCAAAAAACTCATTTTGTTATACATATTTTAATAATAAAGCTGCTGTAACCCTGAAAAATCACTAATTTCTAGAACGTTGTGACCTAGACTACCCTACTACTAAGATAGTGGCGAATTTTAGTTCAATCTCAAACCGCTCGTCGCGCAGTAACAAAAAGTATTCAATGCCGCGACCAGAGCAACTGGCCAATTCTGGATTACAGTGAAGTTTCAGGGAGGTGAATTAAGTGCTAGAAGATATCCACGAACCCAGGTAGTCGTATTAAATTTTCGTGGAATCCTCCTGTTTCTTCAGTCCTTCCACATTTTTCACATCTGGTTCTCCAGATTAACTTTCGCCGTCAATTCGCAAATAATTGCTTTTACTTTAATAATGGATTGCTACTCATCTCATGTAGCTACAATGATTTTATTATAAAACTGTTCACTGAAAAACAAGTTAAACTTTGTTATTTAATATTGAAATTATTTTTTGCTCCTCTAAAATTAGACAGTTTGATTAACTACAGTTTTCTCCAATGGTTCGATTTGTTAGCGGTATTGAAAATTACCCAGACAACAAAAAAGGCCTCACAATTTTTTTATCAAATATAAATAAAGATGTTTAATTTTCATGGAATACCAAGTAACACAAATTTGTTTTCCTTCTGCGGTGGGTATGTACCAAATAGGTACGGCTTTTTTCTTCTTTTAATTTATGATACCTACTTATATTAATTTCTTTTGCGATTTACCGAAAGCTTAAACTTTTGATTGAATCATAAAAATAAAAGAATTTGGTAATTGCTGTAGAGGTACAAATGTAAAACAAAAAGGCAATACTAAACCTATCAGTTCATTAAAATGATCAGAACAGTGATCCCTTTATTAATTAACCCTTTCGTACCGTGCCAAAAAAAAAATTTTTTTTTTTTTAGATCTAAATCGAAAATAAATTGTGGCATTACTGGCTTTGCGCGCAATTTTGAATTAGTTTCTAGCTACTCGTTCAGGCAGTAGCCATGTTTATATTTTGAAATGTAATGTTAGTGATTAAGCACGACTTCCGCACCCTTTTAAATGTTTTTTTTTTTTTTTTAGTTAATGTTTTTTTGGTTTAATTTTTTAGAGTTTTTTTTTAAATATGTATATTTTTTAATTCAATGTATGATTTGTCATTTTAAGTAATACACACTCTTAGAGACATGTTATTTCAAATTAAATTAGTAATAACTTCTATAGTATTGATTTTTTTTTTTTTTTAAACATCAATTTTTTTTCAAATAATTGTACAAGGTGTTACCACAAGCATTACAATTGTTTTATCACTACCAGTTTTAATTCATGCTGAAAGGGTTAGTAATATTTAATTTTTTCTACTGATATCAGTTCACATTCCTATCCCTTTTCACCAGTGAGACGCGGTACCCCAGCACGCTCCTGACTGAAATGTCCGCCTTCAGCTTCAGGTGTTCCATCTTCATGTCAGAATGGAACTTGAAGTTCTTCATCAGATGGACGATGGCTATTTTCACAACGTCCACTCCAACTGTTTGTCCTGTAATATAGTCATTTTCGTGAAGTCATCATTACGAAATTAATATTATATACTCGTCATTGTTACAATTACATAATTATTCGAAGAATTTTTTTTTTAAATAGCAACATGTCATCAGATTATTTCAGTATATATATATATATATATAATCACCTCTTATATATATATGTGTGTGTGTGTGTATCATTGCATTATAACACCATGTAATTAATATCTATGTATTATGTCAATAAAACATAATTGTGAATTCATTGTCATGAAACCATTACTTTGTTATCAATTTTCGAAGTCGATATTCAAGGAAAAACAGTAATCAGAAAAAGTGAGCATGTTTGGACATTCTGTTAAAAATTATCATTCTTTAAAATAATCAATATATTTGTGTTCATGTATGAAATTCATTGTGGTAAAAATTAAAAGTTCATTGTAATTTGTAAACCTCATTTCCGGTATGTCCTTTGTTTCAACAACAGTATTCAATAGAACTTTTTACAAAAAACGATTTTTTTTAATTTTAAAATTATTTTTAAATGTCAGTAACCAACGATTGAACTTTAAAAACTATCCACTGCATTAATGAATTAATATTATGCTTATTCGATTATGTATACTGCCGAAGCAGAGAGAGTGGTGAAATACACAATGGAACTGAGAAAGAGGCGAAGGAAGAGGAAAGTTTGGTTGTAATAAGAGACTAATATAATTTTTTATTTACCGATACAATTTCTTAAGCCAGCGCTGAAGGGAACGTAAGCAAAGTGCGGTCTTTTGGCAACTTCTTCGGGGAGGAACCGGTCTGGGTTGAATGCCATTGGATTTTTCCAATACTTGGGATGTCTGTGCAGCAGGAAGGGTACTAGCACTATGCTGGTGTTGGCTGGAATTGTTATATCTCCTGCAATCATTGTAAAAAGTCTGAGAAGCATGTTTGAAATATCTCAGTTATCTTTGTATGAATGTATTTGTAAAATGAAGCTGTATAAATATGTCTAGAGACTAAATCCCGCAGTGGAAGAAGATTAAAGCGTTATAGAAAGACATGAGAAAGAGGGAAGTGAATAGTTGGGGACCCGGATAATAGACAAAAATCTCGAAATTGCGAAATCGTTGTTCTAGATTGACTAGTTTCTGTAAATTCAGACTTTCCATGGTCAAAAGAAAAAGCTGTGGATTGATTTGATTGTGGATGTTTCCATCCTCCTACAACATTGTAGACGTTTCTTGAAGACCCAGGTTCACTCGTCCATTTTCTTAAAAAGTCCTTCCACGCGCCATCATTAAAGATATCAAAGGCCCTAATAGAAATAATTTCACTCAAGACCTTATGTGTAGATTTATTGGTTAATGAATGAATATCTGAAAGTATCTTACTGCTTTTCAGATAGAAATCCTCATTCACATGTCGCATCTGGATCGTGGCGGTGGAGAACATCCGCATGGCCTCCTTCACGCACATGTCGAGAAAGGGCATCCTGGCCAGATGCTTGCTTGTGACGTCTGCCGCCCAGTCGTCCTGGCAAGTCTCCTTCACCTCCCGCCACAGCCTGGACTGGTGGTGCTGGTGCATCCCCATGAGCAACATCAGGGCGCTTATCTGGGTGTAGACGGTGTCCATGCCCTGAAGTAGCAGACATGTCAATTGTCATGTAGTTGGAACCCTTCCCTTATGGTGCAAGAAAATTTCTCGAACTCCGGTGCTGTGTATTCAGTGCACAAGGTACACATTGAGAATCTTGCAATTTTTAAGTTGGATAAAAAGATGCAGTTTGCATTTACCTATATAGGTACATATCAGCATAAGTAAAATATTTTGCATAAGTGCTGAAAACGCAGAAAAAACATCAGCCACGCATAAAACGTATGATACGTCCATTACACCCAGCAGACCGCCAGCTACTATTGACGACCGCGCATGGTTGCATGGCGAGCGAAACCCCACCCCCCTCGCTCTCTACCGCATCACTCGGTATGTTATCAAACGCATACCTACGTATATATTGACTATTTTTTGTCCTGATTTCTCGACAAAACATCTTTTTTCTCTTGCGTTCGATAAATACCAGTATATTTAAAAAAAATCCATTGCATAAATATGTATTGGTGAGGAACACCAAAATATCTACTCTGTGTTTGGTATATTTACAGAGATATTAATTTAATTAGAGACACATCTAACCAGTTGACAGGACCGGCAGGGAAGGCTAAAAGAAAGCACGGATCATCCAGGCATACCTATGTTGTAGTATAGCACGGATCGTGTGGAGCAAATACTGTAGTAAGATTTTTCAGTTCCAATCACGTCTTCAGTAGCCAGACTTATTCTTGCAACCCACTACAACTATACGTCCGATACACTGACTCTCTGCAAAATGTTACGCCGTATTCAGACTTTAGTGAAACGGTATCAATGAGTCTATTTCTAGCCAATGGCAGCCTCTTTGAAGCGCCGCCAACAGTCGCCACAGTCTCCACGGCAACAATTATTATTTTTAATCATATTCCGCCCTTTTTATACTGAGCTTAAAAATTCAACCCATTAGAGATAATACCCACGAGTGCCAAACTCTTAGAGAATTATAGACTAAAAGACGAGTAAACAACCATTTCACCCACCGGATTGTAAATGTTGTCGAATTCCACTAAAATATCCTCGCGAGAAGCTTCTCCCGCGATCACAGCATCCATTAGAGTGGCCAACACAGACAGAGGTTTTCTCCCTGTGGTATTGTTTTCTTCCCATTCTCGTGTATCCTCGTCAACACCATCTAAAACATTTTTTTTATTTATATATAAAAATACATTATTAATTAAAACTACATTTACTTGTTTGGGCAGGCCTGCCTTACGTTAAATAAAATCAAAATTAAACTCGTTTATTTTCTGCTTCATTATTAGGTGCTGGAAAACATACTACACCTGCAACGGCAACACATAACCTCCCGTCATCGGATACACACGATTTGCTGAGGGTGATGGTCAGCAGATCAAGAGATTTTCCAATGGAGTTATATTTTTCTTGAGTCGATGCCTCATTACTGAGAATCGTGATCCCCAATCCAATTGTCCTGATGATCCAAGCTCCTCTGTATCGCACGGTTTTCATTATTATACTCGGTGACGTAAAATCCACATCCAAATAAAACTTTAAATCTGTCTGGCTGGTAAAAATACAATGCTGATGAACGGCATTATCCCAATTTTTTCCCCTACTGATCTACCCCCACCCAATAAAACTGTTACGTTAATGTTATTTCCATTCCTGTGAGGAACCCTCCAGGGGCGCTATTCCCGTTCTTTTTAAGGAAGATTCTTTAACTTTTTCCTTAGGGTTAAAGCCTTTTTACTTAACTGCGGTTCCGGATCTCTCGGATGGCAGCTGTCAGTTGAATTCAGCGAGCGACATTCATCAAAAATGTCAATATTTGTGATGTTCTAACAAGAGGAAAACTCAATATTAAGTATTTTACCAATTACGTTATTATTTACTTTAAAGATAATTACCTAGTAAACATTATATACTCGTAGATGTTGACATCTTTGACAATTCACGTTAAGCGCAAATTCAAATGTCACTTTTAGAACTAGAGACAAAAAAATGTCATTACTATCTAATGGGGTGGGTACCTTTTTACAAAACGTAATTCTTCGCTAAAAAGCTTACTTATGGTATTTAAAAAAATGTATTAAAATGAATTATAACGTAATGTAATTGTTTTTTTAAAGTTTCAGTTAAAAATCTTATGTCACATGAAGATATTTCATCAGTTTGTGTTTTCAAATAATCTCTTGACAATCTGTTTAGGATATTTTTACTATGTCTCATCGGAATTCCGCAATTAATCAAGAAGTCTTTAACCCTAAGGAAAAACTTAAGGAATCTTCCTTAAAAGGAACGGGAATTGCGCCCCGGGTTATCTTTTTGGCTTGCCAAACGTCCATTCTCGCCACAAAGTAGTTGTATCTCTGTTCCCAATGACGTAGAGTTATGGATCACTTGCTAAATCGCTCCAACATTCTTGAAGATCACTACACCTAATAGTACAGGTATTGGACCCAAATTTAATTTCTTCTTTTTTGGGTAGAACTGTACTAATTATGCTGTTTTTGTTGTTGTTTTAATTAAACAGTTAAAAATATCGTTTAATTATATGGGCGTTATTTTCCGGTAGTCTTTTACTAACAATATAAATTAGTGCTACGAAAATTTAACGCGAGCATCTTAGTTTTGTTCCCAACATCTAATAATCTTCGTTCAGCTCCAAAATAACTTTGTCTTCAAATCAAGATGTCTTACCAAAGTTTCGGGTCTCCAGGTGGTCTAGCATAAATGCCTAAAAAGTGTCAACTTGTGTTAATTCCGCTAGCACGCCCCCATTGGCAAATTATATTAACATTTGACATCGACTAAAAGCTGCTGAGTTTATTGAGACCATTCCAACCGTAGATAATGGTTGTCTACATTATGAGTTATGCAACAACATGGGCTTATATTAATAGAACGGAGACAGATTTGAACGGAGTCTTGAGAGTTATTTAGGTATGTGGTGGATATTTAAATTATTCTAATAACGGAGTTTTTTTTTAAATGCATAAAACCCTCCAAAGACCTGAAACTGTTAAAAATATATCTAAGTAACCTTGTTTATTCTTCATATAAACGTCCATCTGGTTTCTTAGGGCGGCGTGGTAACACCCTTGAAATAACTTCTCATTGATGGACTGCACTCTGTAGGTGTTACTGAACCTATAGATGGCCTCAGGCAGCAGCCACACTTTACAGATTCTCTCGTACACGACCTGAGTCAATCTAAAAAATAACGCGCTATATTGTTTGTGTCATATTTTTGTCCAAAGATTTAGAAATAAGAGTTCAAATATACTTGTACTCGTATATCGACATCAATTCCAGGTTTTATAAAATTTATAAAAGCGTGTTTCTTTATGGAGTGTATTACTTAATAACACATAGCAAAAGAAGATTATTAATTAGATTGACAATATAGCAAATTTGGTACTTACCTAGTAGTCGACATTAAAACGTCATCTTTATCTCCATTTTGGAAGTCCAGTTTTATATCAAACAATGAATCTAAAAACCAAAAAGCGGTTATAGTTTAATAAGAACTATGATGTTATTGCGCATCACCAGTATCCAAGAAATACTATCCATAAAGATTGGTTATTTTTGGTTCAGTAATCCTTTCCAGACCTCTCTTATTATGGGGCGCCTTGGTAGACTGTCAAACAATTCACAGTTTCACAATGTACAAATACATCCCGCAATGTCACCAACGTGTACATTTTACCTCGTTGCTGATTATATGGTGGTGTGTTTAGATTTTAGTTGATATTTTCACACAGATTTCTTACCACAAAGACAGTCAGCCGCATATCTCTGCGCCGGTACCTCCACGTCGACAACCCCCTTAGCGCAATATTTGTCCGACAGTTTAGTCACCAGAGACCTCGCGTGCTTGTTGTAGATATACTGATAACTCCTGATGGTCGACACGGCAAAGGCTGGGTTGATCATGTGGCGGAACTTTTTCCATCGTGGTCCTGCGGAAATATTTTGACTGAAATGAATTACACTGTGATATCACCAACTGTAATGAATCAGTCATTAATTTACCAGAGGGTCGTTTGCTAAAGCCTCGTTCCATGTTAAATCGGTCCACTTTAAGGGAACGATTTTAGACAAAGTTTATAGCCAGTTTTGATTGGCCAACTGATGGTTGCTTTACGTTCCCTAATAATGAGGTATCTGAAATTATATTCCAGAGAGATAACATATGTAAGATCTCACCAGATGCCGTAAGAATTCCGGCTCCAATAACTGTCTTGAGCACATCGTACTTCCTCCCCTTACTTCCCAACAATTTGCTGAGAAGGACGGCCTGTGAAAACAAATTGCATCGTAGATGTATAAATATATCTTGATTTTATTTTAATTCGATTATTTGAATTGGTCTATATTTGTTAGATTATATTACTTCATAATCTTCGGGCTCCGAGAGCACTACTCCGAATTCAGGACCAAGCCAAATTCTGAAGTATTCCCCGTACTTTTGTTTAATATCCGAGATCTTCAATATTATATCTGAAAAAAAGTGTAACAGTTCAATTCAAAGAAATAAGGGAATGCAGGAAAATAACTTGAGAATCTTTATGGGCTGAATGATAAGGACAATCAAATCAACACATAATTGTAATAACTAATGAGGCGATAGCGGACCATTGAACAGGAGAACGTGTGAACAGGGAAACAGGATAATAGGGGAACAAGGGGACAGGGGGACAGGGGGACAGGGGAACATGTGAACATGTGAACATGTGAACAGGTGAACAGAAGAATACGATAACGGGAGAACGGGAGAACGGGAGAACGGGAGAACGGGAGAACGGGAGAACGGGAGAACGGGAGAACGGGAGAACGGGAGAACGGGAGAACGGGAGAACGGGAGAACGGGAGAACGGGAGAACCGGAGAACGGGAGAACGGAAGAATAGGAGAACAGAATAACAGGAGAACTTGAGAACGGAAGAACAAGAGAAATGAAAAATGCTGAGTCTGAATTAATAATGCATTAAATCAAGGAACAAGCATGTTGTTGAAATACCTTCGTGACTGCTAAAACATCCCAGCTCCACGGAATTCCCTAGCAAGGGAAGAGCCAGGGGTCCAGGAAGCTGTAAGCTGAGGGCATAGAGCTTGCGGCGACTCCATAGCCAGGAACACCACCAGGTCACCAGGAAAAGAACCAAGACACGAAATACAACTAATGAATATAGCTCATGAACTATAAAAGGCATGAAAGAATCCATGTTGGGGCCTGATCGTTCTGTATCTTATCTGAAATCATTCAACATAATAATCGGAACCAACAGAATTTATTTAAATCATCAAGCCAAGGGAAAACATTGGGTGTCATTTCACTAAATCCATTTCACCTGATATTATTCCTGCCCTGAACAGAATGCACTGGAACAACCCTTGACTCTTCGAGGTCTGGGTCAGTTGCACGGGAAGCCAAATGAAGTGTATAAAAGACTTTTTTTTAAAGATTGTATTGTTGTAGCTGAAAACGTTTTTTAAAATCAAAAAATTTCAACATCCAACTGCAAAACAATATTTTTCAATACATTTTGCTATGGGCTCCGCGTGAACGAGGGGTTAAAATCATCGACCACGAATTTATAGGTCCCAGGCTCGAATCCCAGCGTACACAGACAAATTTATTTAATTAATATGTATTATATCACATTTAATTAATATTTTGAAAATAAAATAGTATTTTTGTTGTTCCAGAGTGATAGATACTCTCGGTATCGCCCTGATGAAAGACTACCATTCAGAATAACACAAGGATATCAAGCAATTGAGTTCAGGATGAAACTTTGCAATCATCATAAGGATAGCAGCCAATAATATGGGATTTATATAAAAATGGAGGATAATATTAACAAGTCGTGAACATGAAGTATGATATCGGTGTAAATGGCGTAAATTGTACTGGTCTCATTAGCTAAGTTGGTTAAGCGGTTACATCGGATAGGTAGAGGTCCTGGGTTCGAGTCCCAGATGCGACTGAAATCTTTTTAATTTCTGTTGTTTTTTCGGTTTCATGGTTCATTTGGGATGTGTTAATATTATCTTCTTCAATGATTAAATATCCTTAGCATTGCACGCGAAAACTGCACCAAAGATGTACATCAATGTATAACATCTATCAATACTCATTTAATAAAAATTATTTAAAAAAAAGCGTATTTTTATACATTGCTGTTTACCAACGTCAAAAAATTGGAAGACAATGTCAAATTGTTTTTGACATTCCAGTGGTAATAATTACAAGACAACCCTACTGATAACACAGAAAAAAATTTTCTTTGGAAATATAGGTATTTGGAAATAATAGTTATTTTAATACCTATCTCTTCTAATGAGATTGAAATTAAGTGGGTAATAATAATTATACTTATAAATTTATATGGAGTTCTTTAAAAAGTAAACGATAATACCATAAATAAGTAGTTTACATTTAATTTACACGGAAAACAAAATGAATTAATAATTTAAAAAATAAAGCAATAAATTTGTTTACATCACTTTTATTTATACTTTAGCCGACCGGGTTTCGCTACTACCGTAGCTTCTTCAGGGCAGTATACTACTAATCTATGAACTGAGATACACATGTGTTATAGATTGATAGAAATAGGCGAGTGGAGGGTCAAGGGTGGAGGTCAGCAGGTACCTGACCAGGAAGGGTGTGTACTTTGTTTATTGAGAATAATTTAAGAATTGTACTTTTATAATTATTTAAGAAATTTACGTTTTCATAAAAATTAACCACTGCGTCTAAAGCGCGTGAGATTTGAAACTCGTTTGAGACTTGTTGTCAAAGACCAACGACAGAGTTTTCACCGAGCGAAGTAATGTGAAGTCAAAAAATGTCCATTCATTGCCGAAGCTGGGCGGTAACTAACACGAAACGTGCAAACTCCTTATGCAGATGGAATAACGTTGAAATTCGCATTTCGAAATTCATTGAATGACACCAGTTTTGATTTATACTAAAAAAGAATATCGCCAAAATGTATGTTTTATTATATTTTGAGAATTTCAGGCACAAATAATAAAAAAAATTCTGGTTATGACCAGAATTTTTACGCTATGGCGTAAAAAACATAATTTGCCGCATTAATACACAAAATCCGACAAAATGTTCGTAAGTAGGAGATTTTACACTTCAAAACATTTTTTTATAGGGCTGATACGTTATTTTTTCCAGGCTTCTAAATTGACTCATCAAAAATGATCGGTTACTGCAAAGGCCACGATGTATTCTACTCTCGGCATTTAATTAAATCATTTATAATATTTCTAGGCTATCAAATATTCAAACTAAAAACAAATGATTTTTGCATGATTTCGCATTACGTCGCATTGGATCGTTTGTTCCTTGTGATCTGGCGCCGCCGTCTCCGCTACTAACTACCGGAGTGTTTCCGCTTGCGCTCAGTCCTTCGTCCTCGTCGCAAATATTGTAAATCCATTCCTCAACTTCCCTTACAATCACTGCACTTGTCCTTGGCGACGTATTTTTTACACTTCTTGCATTGTACGATTGTGTGGATAATTAGATCGTCTGATGTTAGTTTATTACACTTTTACTGATTTTAATAATCGCACTGTGAATAATCTGTCGGTGTTCGCTGAGAGATCGTGAAAAACTTATATTAAATTATCACATCCGGCTAGTCAGTTACGTCTCAGCCTTCCTCTTCCCGTATCAGCCTATCCCAACTTCCCATTCCCATCATTACATTCCTACATTCACACTGTTATTAACTGGAAAAAATTGGGCAGAAACATTCAGGAAAACAGAAGTCACGATAAACAGAATCAAAACATGGCAAGACTATCACTCACTCACACTTAATGATAATAAAACTAAAATCATCACTTATAAAATAAACAACACTAAAAATTCAGAAGCAACCCTTAACTTGAAAATTCATAGCTTACCTCAATTAAATGGACAATGTAATTGTCAATCATTGGAAAATTTTAACCACATAACGTAAAAATTTATCAAATTTTAAGGTAGAGTGATCACATTATTCATTTAAGTAACAATTTTTTTTTAATTATTACTTTTTTAAAACAATCAGGAATGTCCTCAGTACAAAGGATTTGATTGAAATCTATATGGCTCTGCCAATCACTATCGGATGCTAATATTCTTAATTTCCTCATTGAAATCTCAATTACTCGTGAAAATTCACGGGATAGTATAAAAAGAATAATAATAAATAAATAAAAAACCACAATTATTATTTTTATAAACAATAATTATTAATCTAAAACACTCATCCAAATTGAAAAAACCTTCCGAGCAAAGATAAATGTCGCCGGCAGGACTCGAACCCGCACCCTTCTAATGTCCGGTCAGATGCTCTACCGTTGAGCTACGTCGGCTTATCGCAAACCCGCCAAGTTAATCAATATATACTAGTGTTCCATTCAATAATTACTGTTTTTATTATATTTTCACCTGTAAACAACCAACTTTATTAGTATGAGAGAGGCTTGTAACGGCTAAATCCCTCAAATAGATGGCGTCGAGACAAATTATGTCTACATTTTATTGGTGAAAATTGCTTTGACTTGTCAAATATTTATTAATTGATAAACTAAAGTTCTTAAAACTTAAGACAAGATTTTTGTGCATAGCGCAAAGGGTAACAATTATTATTTTTATAAACAATAATTATTAATCTAAAACACTCATCCAAATTGAAAAAACCTTCCGAGTAAAGATAAATGTCGCCGGCAGGACTCGAACCGCACCCTTCTAATATCCGGTCAGATGCTCTACCGTTGAGCTACGTCGGCTTATCGCAAACCCGCCAAGTTAATCAATATATACTAGTGTTCCATTCAATAATTACTGTTTTTATTATATTTTCACCTGTAAACAACCAATAAAATGTAGACATAATTTGTCTCGACGCCATCTATTTGAGGGATTTAGCCGTTACAAGCCTCTCTCATATTAATAAAGTTGGTTGTTTACAGGTGAAAATATAATAAAAGCAGTAATTATTGAATGGAACACTAGTATATATTGATTAACTTGGCGGGTTTGCGATAAGCCGACGTAGCTCAACGGTAGAGCATCTAACCGGACATTAGAAGGGTGCGGGTTCGAGTCCTGCCGGCGACATTTATCTTTGCTCGGAAGGTTTTTTCAATTTGGATGAGTGTTTTAGATTAATAATTATTGTTTATAAAAATAATAATTGTTACCCTTTGCGCTATGCACAAAAATCTTGTCTTAAGTTTTTAAGAACTTTAGTTTATCAATTAATAAATAAAAAACCAGTGTCTTTAAAAATTTAAAATAATTTTTGGATTATTTTTTTTTATTTAAAAAATATATATTGCTACCGCCGATCGACTGCTCGGAAGGCAACTATGCTGATCATTACACCAACAACTATTGTAAGAACGGCGGTACAAATTCATTTATTTATAATTTCTTTACATATTACATTCATTATTTATAATTCCATTTTTAACCTCATTAGGACTAAGCCTTTATCGAGGTTAACATATCATCATATGTACTGAAAATAATATTTGTTTTTTTAATTTTTTATTTTAGAATTTGATGTTACTTTACGTACTCACATCACATTCGAAATTAAGTCGATTAATAAAATTTCTACCTTAAGGGTTGTATATCAGGAACTTCACAAAAATACCAATGTACGGAACAATAACTGAAAAACACTTAATAATTGTGACAGCGGGATAAACGCACCAATGCACTGTTATATCCCGGCCCTACCACAACACTGTTTCAACTGAGATGGGCCAAGGGAGAACTGACCACATACAAAATTAAAATAAATCTGGTGATAAGATTCCTGCTTTCAAAACTGGTTCGATTTACCTTGCATTGCTGACATTGAAGACTGCACCTCCTTGCCGCTTGAACTCTCAAATAAAAATAAACGTTACCTTGGGACGGTGAATGCGAACCTTGCGAGGGCAAAGGCTCGAGATCTGGTCCATAATTAAACAGCATCCAATTATTTCCCGAAAGAGATAACAGCATCGTTGCATTAAGTCGTGTCTCCTGCGAATACTTTTTCGAAACATTACACAAAAAAAACATTTGTTTTCATCACATTCCGTCTCCTGCTGAAATAATTTATTTTGGTTAAAAATAAAACATTTTCTATAGATGACAAGATGAGTTCTAGAATTATCTTTTGAATATACTTAATATTTTTATAGACTGCAACAAAATATCATTGTTTTGTTTATTGTTTGAATAAAAAAACTATATAAATGTCAATGACTGTAAAATTAATAAGAAATATTTTGTTTAAACCACTGCTTAATAGAGTGAATGAATGTGTTTATCGCAATGTGTCCTAAGTCCTTTAAAAGTGATTAATCTCACGTTAGAAATAGCAGACAAAATAAGATAAAACATAACAGATTAGTATTATTACTGATACATAAGCAAACTTCTTATAGTAATATATTATTATTTCGCTCAGTACACATAACCTAAAAAAACCCATCCGATTTATGCTGTGACTGGTGAAGTATCATCGGACGGGACGCATAGATAGACATGCACCGTGCGGCGATTATTAAAAAATTAAACAAACCCTTCCCCCCTACCCTCTTCGACCGCGAGGGTAATGTTTTCCATCGGTGACGGAAGACAAAAACATTGTGTATGTACACACAAATGTACACGGTATCGCCCCTTTGTTTTTTTGTTGTGTAAATGTTTTCAAAAAACATTCGCAGGAGACGCGGCTTTTAACTACACAGAAAATAAATCTTTTCACGCGATATGATTTTCGTTGAACTGTATTATTATCGAATTCGAGAGACTTATATCGTGCATTATTAGTCGTAGAATTTTGCCTGGATGGATAAATTATAAGGCTACCAGTTTAAAAAATTGCCGTAAGCAAGATCTACATGCATTTGATCTGCAATCACTATTAAAAACGGGTATTGTAGTTCAAATGTATTATTTTGATAGAAAGAAGTCACTTTGTGGTTAGACATATTTAATGAAAATAAAACAATAACTTTGTTTATTACCACGAGAATTTTATTTAATTTTATTACGACCGACCGGTTTCGCTTAACATAAGCATCTTCAGGGTACAAAAATTAAACTGATCAGTTTAATTTAAGCGAAACCTAGTTCTCTGTTAAAACTTCGTGGTTTTATTTTCATCAAATGTATTACTTTCTGAGAGTTTGCCATAAAAACACATGTCTATCAATAAGACCCATATGAAGGGAGTATTTCTAGAATATTTATTTATAATGAACACAACAGACAGAGGGTGAACATTAAAACATTATAAAGAAATAAGAAAAGAAAAAGCACAAAACATATAATAACGGTTTACAACAATACGTAAAAAAAATGCAATTACAAACAACAAAACGTAACGAGAGAACACATTGTTTGCGCCAAGTGAAGTTAAGTGTAAATAAAAGATTCGAGAAATTTTGTAAAGTTATGCTGCCTATCGTCATAATAAATATGTTTTAGTGGATAAAGAACGGGTAGACGAAAATAATAAAATAAATATAAATGCGCAAATTCGCTGATTTCTGGGTGAGCATGAACTGAACATATTGAATCAAAAACAGATGTCTAAAAGTCCTGACTAATACTCCACAGCAAAGTAATAGAAATCTTAACTTCTGGCTAGAAATACAAAGCTAAAAATAAAGCAAGTTGTTGGAAGATCCTTGGCTCTATACAAGATATTTCAAAAAGATCACTGGACAAAACGGAAAATTGTTTTACTTAACCCATCAAAAAACCCCATCCACAACAAAACAAAGTTAGATCAATCATCTGACGACATGAATTGGACATGTTAGCCGACCTATGGAGGTAAGAACCGTTAAAACAGTATAGGAAGCCGAGTCATCTGATACCAGACCTTTGCTTTGCTCAAGCTTTGGGTAGTCCAAGATAGCATTGACCAAAAAGCAAAATGCGATGTATCGTCAAAATATGAAGAACTCCACCAAGGTGGACTAAACTAACGCTAAAGTTCTAGAGGAGCTGTTAAACTTGATTTTGAAAGTTTTTACAAATATACTTGAATTCTTGCCCATTGCAAATTCTCCCAAGTAATAAATTACGAAGGCAAATATGAACTCAGCTTGGTTGTAAAACTTCAATGCCAAGACGGAACAACAAGTTAAAACAGCATTAATTATCTCAAAAACGACTTAATGTATGCACCTCACCGACGTGGTAACTTTCATACATCGGTGTGCACCTGTATAATACGTGCAAAGCAGGTACAGCAATAAAAATAAATATTAAAGCCTTCAATTTCAACTAAATTGATGATCCGAAAAAATCTTTACGCCGAAAATAAATTTGTTTTAGTTTATGCCCTCTTTAAATTGACCTTTTATCGAAATTTTCCAATGATTTTTCATGATTTTAAAGGTAGCTTTGGAAATTATTGCGGGTTTATGATATATATTTTAAATGGTCATATATTTTCTGTGTTAATTTGATTTCCTTAAATATGTATATTTTTTTGATATTTTTAATATCTTTACAAAAAGCGTTTTTTCAGGTCGATATTTTAAATTATGTACCGCTAATTTGTGTTCCAACGTAAATTTGTAGTTTTTAATTTAAATTTAATTCCATCGTAATGCTTATTTTAATACTTTTTAATTTATTTTTCATTATATTTTAATAGTAGACGGGCAAAACCTTTTTTTTAATTACTATTAATCCCCACATAATTGCTAAAGTTGTCTCTAAAAGAGCGAAAAATAAATATTTTTAATGTCCTATATTTTATAAATTACAAAAAAAATACATAATTCCGTACTAGGAATTTGCTACATCTGTTGAAAAAAACATATCAATCGGTTATTTTAGCCTCAATTCAAAATTTTGTGTGAAACAGGCCGTGCAGCCGTTCCTCTCAAATGGAAACCGTATTTAAAATACTTATTCAATATTTGTACACAATTTTTTTTAAATATGACTATCGCACTAGAGTCCCAACCGCTCGAAGCCAGTGGCAAGAATATTATGTATGTTTTTCATACCCGTATTGCTTGAATGTTATTGTTTCACTAATCATGGTGATTTTTTAATTATTTATTAATGAATATTCTGAAACTTATGAAAGGATTGCAATAAGAATAAATATTTTAATTATTGAAAATTGTCTCTCAATATTTATATAAGATTATTTAATCGCTATTTTGTAATTGTTGTCTGTTATCACTATAACAAAACTGTTCTACTGTTTTCATAGATTAACTATTTGTATACATTGATCACAGCATGCATGTACCAATATTGTTATATTATTGCTCTACGATTTGAATGAATGTTTTGATTAATTGTTGTATTATATAACATTGTAGAACTAAACTCTTGCTGAAAAGATACAATAAAAAATATTTTTGAAAATATGGGAACAAAAGTAAAGCTTCGATAAGTCAACTATAGTAATATTATATATTAATATTATATATTAATAGTATATACGAGTATAGTAATATTTCCCGACTTGTAATAAGTCAAAAAGATGTCCCGTAAAAAATGAGTAAATAGGTATTTTCAAGACACCATCTATGGGAGCAATCATGTTCGGCCAGAACTTTATGCTCTCACACAAAGATGGCAACCAATACATGGGAAAATTATATTAATAATTCTCAAGGGATATACGAATGTGAGATTGACAGAGGTAACGAAATTCAACAGTCTCGGTAGCTCAATTGGTAGATACACTAAAGACGCAAGTCCTGGATGGACTAGAGTTTCTGCGTTCGACTCTCAGTCGCATTCGTACTTTCTTCTGTTTCATATTTTCATTGAGAGTTATTAATTTTTTTCTATAATTAATATTGTCATTAATAGCGTAAAGTTTCAAAAAGTTAATTCTAATTTTAATAAATATTTTGTTGAAGAAATGTTTCATCAGAATCCAGCCGCAGTCTTGTAAGTTGTAAAATATTGGGATACTGCCTTAATGGAAGGTTCCACCTTCAGCCAACATCCGCCAAATACCGGATATGTCAAGCCTTCGTAGCTGTGAAGACTTTTACTAAAGTCAACCATTACACTTCCTTCGATGTGCATTACGCCACAATCAATAGGGGCAAAGAAATGTGTCTAGACTTGAAAACTATTCTGCTTTCATCTGTTTTTAAAGCGTAAATGACGTTGGTGATGTGTTTTTATTTTATTTTTTCAAAGGACCGCGTCTGGTCGATAGAAGTGTGTTGTCGGTTTGTTTATTCGCTCGAAGTAAAGTCAATTTTATCTTACTTCTAGTGAAATTGTTACAAATAAACGGGAGCAATTTGTCCATGTACATATTCACAGCCTTACTTGCCTACCAATAACGGAAACGATATACTTTACGCAAGTAAATCGTAAATAATTCGGATGAATTGATTACGATGAATTGAATTGAAGTACCTAATCCATGACACCCTAGGAAGACAAGATATGATTAAGTGAAAAAAATGCTTTAGTCGGGCTTTACTGTTATAACAGAGCCGAAAAAACAGTAGGTATGTATGAAAATGGTTGAAGCAGGAAATGCGTGCTAAGACAGTGTTATGTGGCATTCCATCCCCTCTGTCTATCCCTGCGGAGAAATAGCGCAGTGATTATTTAACTATTTTAATTTTAATTTTTTTTTTTAATTTAATATAAATCAAATTTAACAATGTTATTATTAAGTTCCGCAAGTATTAAAAAATGGCCTTGAACGCCGAAACGGATATCACAATAATAAAAACTAAAAATACTTGAAGAACTTAATAATGACTATATTAAATTTGATTTAAATTATAATTATTTTTTTAATTAAATGGACTTCTACGAATTAAACACAAAAACAATTAATAATTAGTTAACTAGTTGGAAAGGGCATCTTTAGTTTTCAATGCAAGTTGTATATTTTACATCACAGTTCATTCCAAGAATGTAAACATTACTATAAGTCCCCAAAATACATAAAAACTCGTAGCACATATATTACATGAGAAAACTTATCCAATAACCTTGACCGACCAGGGGCCCAAGTCTGTATCTTTCGCGTTAGCTAACACAAGTTAAATCGGCCTACAACAACACATTTTGACGATTTGGTAGTCCGCATCGCGGTAACTAGTTAAGTTTGCGTTTACATTAAAAGATAAATCCATAAGGCAAACGCAAGAGACGACACTGCGTTTATGAAAACTGTCAAAATTTGCTATTTATGTGTTAAATCGGCCATAGACAACACATTTTGACAGTTTGGTAGTGCGTATCGCGCTAGCAAGTTACGTTTTCGTTTACGTTGAGATACAATTCCGTAACGCAAACGCAAAAGACGACGATGCGTTCATGAAAACTGTCAAATTGTGATGTTGATGACCAATTTAACTTGCGTTAGCTAACGCGAAAGATACGGACTTAGCCCTCTGAGTAACCTGCCTATTGAGAGATGATCCAAGTATATGAAACAATATTGTGCTTTAAAAAACATAACCATATAAATATGACTTTAAAAAAGGCGGAAGAGGAACAATTTGACAATATTCTATGACATCAAATATTAGTCTAACTACTGTGAAGCCCTTACGACGAAGTTACCCCTTCAGGTTGTGTAGTATTTTCAACCTACATATTTACATTCGTTGAATTTAAACGAGGGCACCAAGCCGAATCACGTAAAATAGAGAGAAATAAATCTAATTTTCATCACGAATTTTATTAACTGTATGTATTGCAATAGTACGACCCCCTCCCCTAAAATCACCAGCTAAAAGATTTCATATGGCCTGAAATCGCAGTGGTTATGGTAACCTCCCCTCCTGTTTCAGCCCTTTACAAGCACAATTAGCTGCCCAGCCAAGGGGTGTTAACAGCCCTCTGGTTTTCATTACCCCACTTATTAGGGCAGTTCATTCGTGAGGGAACTACCCCTGCGTACATACTAGTAAGGCCTTGCGTCTTCCTTATGTCATGTGAGCGCTCAAATAATTGTTTCGCTAAAGAATTTTCTTATGTCATGCAATAATTTTTCTACTGTATTAACTGATTATTGGACAAAACTGACACGTCGAGAATCGGGATGACTCTTGTTGTATAATTCATATTGAATACATCTGATTTATTTTTAATTTTAACTTTTACGTTCTACCAGCAGCAATCAGTAGACGGAATAATAGTATGTTATAGTTAAATCTCAATACATATTTATGGTTGAAGCTATGCGTATTGCAGTAAATTATTCACAATGTTCTCTGTGAAATGTATGCAGTGCTAAGATTGAGACAGTATTCTCAAAAATATATGGTATCAAAATATTTCAAAGAATATATATACATATTTTCTATTCTGGATTTAAGGTAGTAATTATACCTCCCACTACCTCACACTACATTATATTTAATTTCAATAATAAATTTAAATCTATCTCTCATTTCAAATAAATTAAGTTTTTAAAAAGTGTAAAGCAACATGCTGGTTAATTTTTTTTTAAATAAAATATATTAAATCATATATTTTTTAGGCTTGTAGTTTGGGAAACCCTGTTCTGTTGTATTTCCACATGTCTAAGGTATATTGGCAGAAGAAAATATTATAAACATTTGGCATTAAGCTCTCAGGTATGTAAAACATTCCTTTACCGCAATATACAACGCTACACCGGGATATGGTACTCGTATAATCAGCTAATGTTATTTCAATTTCGCTTCATTCCAAAGCCGCGAGTTTCGAGGAACTTGTTAGCCTCGTGATCGTGTTTACCGACGTAATAGGGAAAAGGCAGGAGGCAGGAGTAAGAGGAAGGTCTGGTGGAAAGACGAATATTCCATTATGATATCGGGTGTCTCACCGCAAGACACGCTAATTGAGAGGGTACTATTTCATGTTCAACAAATAAACTATAAAACAATGAAATGCTAAATACCTGCTAAGGTCTGTCGAATTGGGTAAATTACATTGTGCCTCTATCATAGTGTAATAAAGATTATAATGATGTGTATACATTGGAGAGAAAACTGTTAGGAAGTAAGTTTTTTTATGGAATGCGTTCACCATACAAGAACCCAATTTCCCGGAGAAGGCAGTTCTATAGCACACCCCAATTGAGGAATATCGAGAGAAATCGAAATGGTATGAAATGATTTGATCCTTTATCTACTAATTAATTTCAGCTAAGACCATTTAAAACAATGTTACATATTTGAATGATCATTTTTTTATGACAAACAGCTCGGGCGTGATGTTCCACAGGTTTCACCTTATTTACCACCGTTTTTTTCCTTCCCTCCTACAAAATGAATACAGGTTACGTCTTCTCCCTCCTTGAAAGGACCCTCACCAAAGCTTTTACCAAAGAGTTTAAAGCTATTATTAAAAAAAAAAAAAAAACAATAAAATATGTACGGAACATATACAAATACTGTATTTCGGAGGGAAACACCGGTATACATCGACACTTTAATCTGTCAGCAGGACTTTTGTAGAGGTATAGAATATAGGTCAATGAAAGCCGAATAACTTTTTCACAATGCTCGTTTATTAAAATAACTTCTCTATTTATATGATTTTTTTCTCAATGAAACAATTGACGTATGTTCACAGTGATTGACGTCATTGAGATTGGTAGAAACACGTCAGTTATGATATCTTTAATAATTTAGTTGACGTCACCGGTGTATGTCCCAGAAATAGTGACGTCCAAAACTGCCATCGACGTCATTAAATGCGTCATCTGAACTGCAGAAATACGTCAACTTGATGCGGTGACGCACTTTTGGCACGTCATTACGTAAGAGCATTTCTGCCATTTCCTAAATACGTATTATGATCTGGACGTCCGATATAAAATACTTTAATTAGCGCCACCTGTGAGGGTGTGTCACGTTTCTTGTAACCTTAATGAAGAATTGCTTTTTAAATCATTATATGACTCTTTTTTTCCAGGATATTTTCATATAGCCTGATTAGTAATAATTACAATTGTTTTGGACAAATATATCAGGTACCTACGTATAAAAATAAATAAACATGCTTCATTAAGCTTGGCCTTAAAAAATCTGCTTTTATGAACACTTTGTAAAAGCGCCTTCCTTCAATTTATACATCAAAAATATTACGCGGGAAAATATTCTCGGTAGAAAATGTGAAATGGATGCCCTAATATATTTTTATTTAGCAGAAAATTTAGTTGCTAATTAAATATCCCGTGTAATATTATTCCGAGGAGAAGAATACGGAGTCATTAACTGAACAAGTTTCATAAATAAGGAATGTAATTAAAGCGAAATTAAAGTCAGTATTCAAAAAGATATTTTAGAGGTGCGTACAGGCGAAGCAAAACAAAATCCCGTTATTAAATGCATATCTTGTTTTATTTTCTTATCTAAAATGAAAATGTCTTTAAAAAGGGAATTAATAATTTTTTTTTAAATTTCAGATGTTGATCCCACATTTTATTCGAATCGACTTTTCATTATATAGTATGGATACATGTGCCGTTTACTTATTAAATTCTTAAACACCTCTTCAGCATTAGTGTAACTAAGCCGCCCTTAAGCCTGGTTTAAGGGGATCCACATCGTAAAATACAAACTAAATCAAGCACACCTAATGCAGGTGGAGATAAGGTTGAAATTCCCGCTTAGCACCGCTCATGTATTTTGTGTTATTTTGTAAAACTCAGGCATATATATTAAAATGTTAACTAACTGACTAACTAATCCACCATCACGCCGTTTCACCGAAAGGGTAGGCTGAGAAAACGGACCGCCAAACAACTCAATCTTGGCATACACTTCTGGCTTCATTCACATTCATACATCATCTCATACATTCTCTTCAGTTATTCGGACTTCTGTATTTAATTCACTTAATCGTGCCATGTCTTCCTCGAGCGTCCCCGGCTTCTTTTCCCATTCACATTGGCGTAAAATATTCTCCTTAAACTCCTTTCTCCGTTCATTCGCTCTACATCCCCAAACCATCTAAGCGTCCTTTTCTTAATCTTACTCATTACACTTACATCATTGCATTATTTTAGAATCTGATCATTTTTCACAAGATCATATCACACATTCGCCTCAGAGATATTTCTACCGCATTCAGTTTCATCCTTCCTCTGCCAATTCCATGCCTTGCTGCCACTCATCAGGGTTGGTATCAGCACTCCATTGTAAAGCTCAGTCATATTTAAAAAAAATTATTTGCCACATTAAACCATATGACAATATCCAAAAAAGGGTTCGTACGTATGAGATTTTGCACTTTGAACCTTTTTTTTTTAGGTCTGATACTTTATTTTTTTTCTAGGCTTTCTAAAAAGACCAACAAAAATTACCAGTTAAACCAAAGGCCACGGTGTATTGCAGTATGCAATTAAATCATTAATTGTATTTCTGGATCATCAAAATTTCAAATTGCATCACCTTAGGCCGTTTTAACCATCCCTACAACGCAGTAATAAGTCAAGTTTTTCACTGTTCCGATTTTACGCCCCGCCATCATAAGTAAGGGGTACAGAATTTATGATTGTAGAATTTTTTCAGTAATGACGTAAAAAATTATATCGGTTAGTTTTTATGAATTAAAAAAATTATTATTGAAAAATAATATTATCTTCTATTAATAATGCTACAATTTGCACCCATACTAATTGAAGCCACCACGTTGGAAGGCTCCATTTAAATCAGCCCCATCGTTCAGTTCGATCCCATCCCATATGTTTCTGAAAATGGTGGGAAATCGAATATGTGTGCGTGTGTCTTTAATCACTTTATGTTCAAAACAAACTAGTTTCGCCTACTTCAGAGCAGTGTATTTATATTATGTAATAATGAGACACATAAAATATTCTGAAACTGAAAGCCTATTTAATAAATACTTAACAGTATTTGTAAAAACACCTTAGTTAATTAAATATGCCACTACGAAACTGTTTTTGTGAGCTACAGATCGGATAAAATCATAAACAAAAGTCTTAAAAGCCGCCTGCATATTTCATCTAATTAATCCAAACCAAACTACTCTATAAAAAAATGCCGTCATAATCTTTTAAAGATTGTTTTTTTTTATAGATAAAATTAATGGGAAATATTTTAATAAAATTAATAAGCAGTACTTTATTTACACCAATACTCTGTTGATTATATAAATATCAATATGTTTCGGTAGCGAAGGTTCCCTCAACAGGATAAACAGTATACTAAAAATTAATTACAAATAGATACAAATAATAAACATAGAAAAATTGTAATGTTAGAACAGACATTACAATTACAAACATAAACAAAAATGAACAATAAGTGTTGACAGTAGGTAACTAATTAATAAAAAAAATTATAAAATACCATATAATGAATTTACGTAAGAAATTAAAAAAAAAACATGTATAAAATATGATATAAGAAATTTAAAAAAAATAATAATAAAATTATTATAAAATATCAAATAATAAATTTACGTGAGAAAATTAAATGTACTCGTATGTGTAATTTTCTATTTACATGTTTTTTTTATTACTGATATAAATAAGATTAAGAAAATAACAAGTCATAAAAAATAAAATAAAAGTATGAAATCTATATTATTAATATTCTAAACATGGTTATTAATGTGAAAATAAATTTAAGAGATTGCTTATTTTAAAAAAAAATCATTATTAATAATGTTTATTTGACTATTACCACTTTAAATTAAAAATATTGTATTTTGTTTAAACCTCTATTTAATATATAAATATCTACATGTTTCGAAGGCGAAGCTTCCCTTATAAATAATAATAAAATTTATACCATTACATTCTATTAATTAGCTTGTAATAATTTAGCTTTTTATATGGGAAAATTGGAGAGTATGAATATAATAGAGTTAAGGAGATTAGTATTACGTAATACTAATTATTCTGAATTTTCCAATCACGTTTAGGAAACAATTCATACTTTCGACAACAGATAAAGGTTTAAATTTTATGCATACAAATACAATGGGATAAATAAATTTCCATTTTATAAATTAGAAAAATTGTTAATATTCAATTAAATGTTATATTCAAAATAATTATTGTTATTTAGGTACCGTGGTGGTTCCTTGATTTTCTTTTAATTTCTAGTTACTAATAAAAAATATAATAATTATTTTTTTAATAATAATTTTGTTAATTTTATATTACATTCATACCTAATAACTATTATTTTTACATTAATTGATAATTATTATAAAGAAAGACAAATATTCCCTGGTTACAAATAACCTGACAATATTTGAAAATCTCCCACTACCATCACAGCAAGCGGAAGATGTTGCTTGCGCCGACAAATTGAACTCACGACGCCTCGGTGAGACCCCGAAGCGGTGCCAACTCAGCCACTGACCGGTTATTTTGTGTATTCTTATATGTCATCAATTTCAGTAGGTTTACGGTATATCCTAATGAAGAAACCATTGGTTTGTAAATTATTATTATATTACAATATATGTCAGCTCTATATTCATATTTGATGTGTTATATTATATATTTTCGAACACGAAGAGAAACTTGTCTATAAAAACCATGACTTACTAATTTTTTTTTTTTTATTTCTGTATTATATTGTTAATAAATTCAACAATCTAATCGTCACGAGTCATTATTTAAAAAACCATTCCGGAGAAACATTGACAAATTCTTACAACATTTGGAAATGGGTGGCCAATTTTACGACAAACAAAATAATTATTTATTATTTAGTTGAAAATGATGCCTCAAAGTGAATTTGCTTTAATTGATGAAATGGTGTATTTTTTTTATCTACTTATGTACTATCAGCTATTTTTTTTAAATATTTAATGTAAATCAAATTTAACAATATTATTATTAATTTCTGCAAGTATTTTTAGTTTTTTATTTTTTTTTTATTATTATTATTGTGACAACTATTCAACAATTAGAAATTAATAAATGAACGAATGTTCCTAATACAACATTAATTAATAAAGGAAGGAAAATTATATATTCACCCCAAAACAATACAACACATTTAAATAAATTGATTAAGAAAACATTGTCAGTTAAATACGAGGAAACACATTATAAATGTGAAAACCTCACAGAATTCAAATTTTTAATTGTTTTCTAACCAAATCGGTTTTACTGATAATAAATCATTATTATTTTTAAAAACCCATCCAAATTAGAATTGGGTGGGAGTAAAAAAATCATATAAATAAGTCGTCACAATGTGGATTAACCCCATTTCGAAAATTGCCTTAAACGCCGAAACAGCTTTCACAATAATAAAAAGTACTTGCAGAACGTAATAATAACATTATTAAATTTGATATACATTAAATTAAAAAATAACAATTAAATAGAGTTGTACGAATTAAACACAAAAACAATTAATTCTGTCAGTTATTTATTCTAAGTAGAGCACCTGAAAAGTAGTGAGTCGACCGTACATTTCCCTTGTAATGAAGAAGGAATTTTTAATAATCTGTCCGGGCAGTAATTATCCAACATTAGAACTCGGCTCGCATCATAATTGCAATATCTTCTGGTTTCGCAACTTTCGTGTTTTAATCACCCTTCAACTCGGAAGGGGGACGAAGTGGGCGGTGTTAAATGTTTTCCATTATCAACCCGTGTTCGATAGCCGTTCACTAGTTAATTTAAGAATAAAATTATGTTTTCCGGTTAAATGTGGTACGAAAATTCAAATGGGACTTCTTTCCTTTGAAACTCTTATTCCCGTTCGTTTTAAGGAAGATTCCTTATCCTTTTCCTTAGGCAAATTATTATAAGCAATAATTATTATCTGAAAAATCAGAAGATTATTCAATTTGTATGATTTTTCAGATAATAATTATTGCTTATAATAATTTGTTTAATATTTGTGCTATGCATAAAAAAAATCTTGTCTTGTAAACATTAGTTTAATCATTCAAAATAATAATATCTGGCAAGTAAAAAATATTCTTACAATAAAATGTAGATTCGATAGAATCTCGACGCCATCTAGTGAGAGAGTTAGCACTTACAACGCCTTTCCCACAAAAATAAAGATGGTTGTTTCCAGTGAGAAAAAAATGTAATAAGCAATGATTGTAGTCTGAAGAACTAGTACATGTTGACTAATTTGGCGGGTAATGAATAACCTGCCGTAGCTCAGTGGTAGAGCACTTGTCCGGTAAACGAAAGGTCGCGGGTTCGAGTCCCGTCGGCAGCATGTATTTTTTCTCGGAAGATTATTCAATTTGTATGATTTTTCAGATAATAATTATTGCTTATAATAATTTGTTTAATATTTGTGCTATGCATAAAAAAAATCTTGTCTTGTAAACATTAGTTTAATCATTTAAAATAACTTTTCCTTAGGCTTAAAGACTTCTTGTTCCGGTTCTCTCGAATAAAAGCTGCCAGCTGTCATTCAGCAAATGATATTCATTAAAAATATCAATATTTGATTAATTTTAACATGACAAAAACTTAACATTTAGTAAGTTACAATGTTACCAACTACGTTATTATCAACTTTAAACATTATTAGCTATTAAGCTTTACAATTATAAATGGAAAAACAAATGGAGGCGAAAAATGTCACTTTTAGAAGTAGCGACAGAATAAACAGGTCATTACTATATAGTGGGTTAGGTACCTATATACAAAACGTAATTCTTCGTTAAAAGCCGTATTTATGCAACTTAAAAATAAAATAAAAATGGATTAAAATGCATTACAATATAATGTAATAGTTTTTAAAAGTTTTGGTTCAAAACCTTGTGTCATTTGAAGATATTTCATCATTTTGTGTTTTCTAATAATCTCTTAACAATCTGTTTAGGATTTTTTTACTATGTCTCTCCGGAATTCCGCAGTTAAGCAATAAGTCTTTAAGCCTAAGGAAAAGAATAAGGAATATTCCTTAAAAAGAACCAGAATAGCGCTCCTGGGGTCAATTAAATTAACGTTGAATTTATGTTTTATAAAGTCATACGACTCTATATACACCGTGCATACCACGTGCTACAAGCATGCCGGCATTAATTCTTTTTAGTGGAGACATGTAAAAGAAACATAAAAATAAAAAGTAAAAACAAATTTATCACCCGACGTAATTAAAACCATTATATCTTACAATCAAGGACACCCCCAACAAACAAAAAAAGTAAATTGCACGATTATATTAATTCATAAAGAAAATGTAAGTTTAACTTGAACGAAATAAAAGTTCAGAGGGTTTATCAACTAATAAATATTCTATACCTCTGCTAATAAAAAAATCATATCTCAAATTAGTAGCTTATTTAGAAAGCCAACATTCACAAACACAACGTTTAATGCAAATTTAACTCACCCTTGATCCCATAAACTATCCGCTTAGCGATGATGGACAGTGGAAGGCTGTCCGAAATATTGGCTAAAGGAGGAGAAAGCCTAACACGGCTTACTACCCCAACAATGAACCGTCATCATACATTTTCCGTGAGAATCTTAAATCATATCTATCAACTTACCATTCAATATGCTGGCCCTGTACAAATCGCAAGTGTGCCCCACTGTTGAATTTGGCAGCCACCTCCAGTCTAGAGCCCCAAAATACCTGAAAATCCGGGCTTGGTGCTAAAACAATCGGCCGCTTAGCCTAGGGGGTTGATTTTGAAATATGAAAACCGTAGAACAGTTTTGTTATAGTAATAACAGACTCCAATTACATAAGAGCAATTAAATAATATTATAAAAATATCAAGATATCAGCAAGTATCACACAAGTTGAGAGATACAAAAACAGTAGTACAGTTTGGTTACAGTGAGAATGTGTGAATTATTTAATCAAAATCAAACTCTGAAGGAATCCGACATATTCTTTAATACACTCATTGCTTTTAGTAGAAAATTCTTAGCTCTTTTCCTGTAAATAACAAATTCGACGTACTTCGATTAGACATTGTGAATCTTGTACAAATTTTCAGTGTGACACTTTTGTTTCCCTTTCAAATTTATTTATCTAGAATACATAGTTTTTTTTTTTACATTTTGTTCTTAATTACTGTCAATATTTGTGTTTTCTCATTTAAGGATTTTTTTAATACTCGTCAGTTAATTTGAGATTTAATTAAGTGTGCGATAATTGTTTTAATCGGGTTATTACAACTATTTAAAGCAACTGCGGCGGAATATGTCTGCCTTAACGAATAAGCTTACTTAATAATAAATATGTATTTAGGTCAGATATTTCGGTGTGTACCGATTTATCATTTTTTTATCTGACACACTAAAATTGCACCGCAAGGCTATAAATTCACCCGAGCATAAATCAGAGTGTGCATGAACGTGCATAATTAATTTACCTGCATTTTGACAAGCTTTTTAATAGGCTTAACCATTTTGCCCTCGGTTGAAAGAACGGGAAGCCTTAAATGACTGAAGAAAGTAGCATTTTGAATCAATCTCTGAACCAAACAATATAAAAGTTTTAAAAAACTTACGGTAAATAAATAAATTTATTCTGTTGTTCGAATTTACAAGTGTTACGACATGGAATGCTTCCTCTGCCTACATCTATATCTGCTCTGAAAAATGCAATGTTGTCCAAAACGTTGACTCCTAAAGAGGGAGTAAGCGTTACACGACCTAATATCCCAAAATAAAAATACATAGGGTGGTAGATACTCTCAGTATCGCCCTTGTGAAAAACAACCATTCTGAATTGAAATGTTGCTTTAAATAGATTTAGCCAAGTTTGGTGACCTGATCTGAATTGCCGGGTACTTTCCAACTTCCTCTTCCATACCGTCTTCCCTTCCTCACTCCATTCAACTTCACAATATACCTACACCAATCGACAATACTATAGTCCCGCTGGATTCGGACAGTTGGAAGAAGTTTAGAGTCTTGTGCGTCTTGTTTTACTTGTTAAAAATAATAAATAAAATTCTTAGAAAACCAGACAAGAATAGCTGTGACCATTTTTTGTCGCCTGAGCTCACCGTCGGAGACTTTTGTCGCCGGAGCTCACCGTCGGAGAGTTTTGACTTTTTTGTGCATTACGATTTATAGATTTTATGTTTTATATTAAATGTGTTTAGTCAAACATTTAACAGTCACTCACCCAACAGCAGTCAATTAAAAAGCAACTCTCTTCTGCAAAGCTGGACTTTATTATAATATATGAGCAGAGGGTCGATCCAGAATAATAATAATAAATTATTTATCCCAGAATGTGGGAGATTGTTACAATCCCATACACCCCATGAAGCATATACAATCAAGTGAAATATATATATATATATAAACAATTATGGTATTCAATAAAAAATAATCTAAAATATGCCAAATAAAATAAGATGCATCCATTATCTCAGGTTCTATAGAGACAGGCATCCTGCAGTCTCTGCCATTCCCTATTATAATATGTACTATATAATAATAATAATAATACTTGGTTGACTTGTATAGCGCCTTTTTTGTAAAAAATCATCTCGGGGGCGCTATACAAATACTACCTGCTAGAATTTATCTTATTATGTACAGATATAGAAACATGCTTACGTAGTAGGTCACTCCCGATTAAAACGTTAAATTACAAGGTTTTCGCTTGAGAAGATTCGATTTTGCACGCACAGAACATAATATTAGAAAATACTGCACATTGCAAGATATTGCAGTTACTGTTTAAATCCAATTTTTCATTGATATTATATGCATTAGAAGGTTATTGGCAAAAGAAGAGTAGGTATTTATATAAAACATTATTTTATTTGAGATTTTTAATAATAATTATGTACAGTTACAAATATTTATGATTATTTACAACGTCGCAGACTATGAAAAATTTCAATTTTTGTTATGTTAATTACTTTAGGTGGGTACTAACGACTAGCTTCGCTATGTTAATTAGGTTTGCAACTGAACCATTCATGGATATGACTTTCCGAAGAGATGAGTTTTGAGTTTTTCTCTGAAATCTGTCGAGTCTTTAATCAATCTTTGATCGTATGGCAGTTTATTCCAGGCTTTAGAGCCTGACACGGATTCACTGAAAGCACGCTCGCCAAACTTAGTGTCTGGTGTGCGCTTTGGTTCCTTCAGCCTTCAGATAGGCGATGACGTGGCTGATGTAAGAGTTGACTGTCATGAATTGGAATTTCCAGGGATGCATAGTTCCGATAGGCCATCCCGTTAATTGATTTAAATACCATCCAGCAAAGCTTGAACTGAATTCGTTCAGGACATTTGATCCAGTGAAGATTTTTGAGATGCTCTGAAATATGGAAGTATTTAGATACGCCTGTAATAAGTCTTGCCAAATATTATAGTATCTTGATAAATTAGGCTTTATTCATCGTTTGATATAAATAATGAATTCAACTCAATTTTGAGACAATCGTTTCAGCATTTAATTGAAAACATTTTTGAATGGCTATTTCATTATTTTCCAGTAATGATGGCCTAATATGTTATTTCCACCAAGCTGCATTCATCGCCATTAACAAATCATCGACTCATAAAGTATGGCACAAATCGAATGGCCTGAATTCCGCAAACATATACGAGTACGTATAGATGGGAAGGTAGATAGACGCGAAATGATATTTTGATGTAACAGGGCGTGGTTCTCTTTGGCGATAGCCCTCCCATCCATTATGTTCCCCGGATACTTGGGGAAATAACAGGGTAGACAACATGCCAACCTGAATTGGAAAACACAAAGACCCTGTTAAAGTGCCAATTATTTAAATGGTATTCGCAAACCAAGTTGCATTAAAGATATTATTTATGCAATTTTTCGTGCATTACTTTAAATAAGAATTTAAATTGTTTTTTTTTTTAAGCAACATCATTTTTTATTTTTTATTTTAGTATTTTCACAGCCCGGCATATGAATGAATTTAATTTTAAATGCAAGTGAAACATTATTTTGGAATTAAAAATAAACCGAATAATTTAATTGTAAAATCAAACAACACAATTTTGTATTACCAATGTGTAACTATATTCCATGATATATTAATAAGTTCTTAAGTAGGTACCTATTCGTGTTTTCCATTTTGAAAATATTCTACCCAAAAAAACCTTCTTCTTTTGAATATGCAATATATGGCTAACCTAAATAAAACGTGGCGGGTTCAATTTTTTTCATACTAATTTTAAAATTTAATCATTGAAGAAAATACTATTAACATAACCTAAATGAAAAATGAAACCGGACAAAAGGACAGAAACTAAAAATATTTCATTCGCATCTGGGACTCGAACCCAGGTCCTCTGCCTATCCGGGCAACGCTCAACCGACTTAGCTAATGAGACCAGTTCAATTTGTGTCATTTTCATCGATATCATATCTCAAATTCAAAATTTGTGAATATTATTTTCCATTTTTAATCTCACATTATTGGCAGCTATTTTTATGATGTTTACAAAGTTCTTTTTATTTTCTGTCCTTTTGTCCGGTTTCATCTTTCATTTAGGTTATGTTAATATTATTTTCTTCAATGATTAAATATTACAATGAGGTTTTTAAATCTCAATAAAAATAATTAATAATTAAAAAAATTATTTTTAAATGTTATAGCAACATAGTGGATTTCATTCAAACTACTTTCTAAACCTTTCCGGGAGTAATATGAACAAACTGTGCCATTTTCAGCGAAACCGGTCTAGTAATTAACGAGAACATCGAGGACAAACAAACAAACTTACCTTGATTTATATATATAGGTGGCAGTCTCAAATTAAAAAAAAAAGTCGCCTGTAAAAATACAAACATGAAACTTTTACCGCATGTTAAAAATAATATTTAACCATTCCAACACGTTTCAAGCAATCTTAAAGGTGGCCCCCAAAATACACCCTTCGTAGTCTAATAATAAGTCTGCACATTTTATAGTTTAAATAACTTTAGAGTTATTTAAAAAAAAAAGATTTTTTTAACTAATATATCGTTTAACTAAAATTGTAAAATCGCTTATCTCAACACAGTGAGATGAGTGGCTAATGTCTTTGTTTTTTTTAATTTATGAATAAATAATTTAATATATAAATAATGGAAGCAATGCTATAAGTGATTTATATGTAAATATTAAATTAAAATAATATTTAAGGTTTCCAGTGAAAAATTGTTCTTGGACTGTAAGGTTTTATGTTATATGTGAAATACATACTGCAACTTAGGCAAAACGTTCAAAAAGGCTTCACCGTTTTGGAACTGCACCTCTTTTAGACATTTTTGTGTGTAATTCAGAGAATTTAAAGAATACAATTCTAGAAATGTATTCACATGAAAAGTTTTCAAATGAAACATTTTCTAACGACCCGTAAAGAATTTACAGATTTAAAATAAAAAAAGTTATTGTGTAGTGGATTGTTACATAACATTCAACATTTTAACAGATTTGTGGAATATCCTTTTTTCCTAATGTAAGTTGTTACTTTTGCTTTGGAAAGGAGTGCTAGTATGTAATATTTAATAAATATAACAACCTTATAGTCGATCCAAAACATGAAAGGAAAAATGAAAAAAATTACGGTAAGATAAATATTACAGAAACGTGAATAGCATTTAAATTACAAAAGTATGGAAATTATCTGGGTAAAAAACGTAATGTTCCCCCCACCCCCCTCTTCCTCCATCATTATATAAATTGAAAGACCTGATTCAGTATAAATAACGCTGACCTGAATTGGACCCGCAATCCAGGCTTTAAGTCGAATGAGATAACCATTAGATCACGGAATTTTCATCAGAATTGAAATCTGTGGCATATTCGAATCAATGCAACGTGTCGAAAACATCGTTCACGTTCACAGGGTGATTTAATAACTGCAATGATTGAGTGAATACATTCCGACCCTTTGCAAACCGCTCGGGGCATTTCGGGATACATATTATGTTTATTATACAAGTAGAATAGTTGATGGAGATAAAGCTGGGGATGGAACACTGTCCCACCCTGTTTCGTCCATAATTCGATATTTAAAATCAAAAGAGCGTGGTAACTGCGACATCACTAGCTGTGATTCGTACACGGGGTTGCAAAAGTCATTGTAACATTTCCAAGCTAATTTCCGTAAAATGCGATCACTTTGTGGTTTGACCGAATACATGAAATATAATAAGGAACTCCGGTCTATTTAAAAAAAATCAATATTGACATTCTAATTTAAAAATCAGTGTTCAGTTATTTTTAAAGTTAGTTTTCAGAGTTAAAATAAGTTTTTATTTTACAACGCCTGAAAAAGCGCACGAAATTTATGATTAGTAGGGTGTGACGTCACACGAATGAATTTTGTCGTTTTGATAAGATTTCCTACTGGATTTTGTATACTCGTGATGTAATACTCGATACTTTTTGATTCTTGAAGTTAACCGCTTTTAATTGAAGGACGCATTGTAAAATGTCAGCATCTCGTCACTATTGTTTTTGCATTGAATTAAAATCTAAAAATACAACCGTTGGTGCACTCAATTCAATTTTTTGGCATTTTGAATGTCCCGATCCCCTTTTTTGTGGTTAACATGTCACGCGTTAAAACAAGAAACTGTTAAAAAGAGCTTAGAATAAATAATTTAATATTATCATATTACCAAGTGATTAGTTTTTTTAAATGTGGTTACAACTACGCTTTTCTTCCATTAGCGAAACACGTAATAAAATGTATAAGAATCCTGACTCACCTGGAAATTTGATAAATATGAGATACGCCTGTTTGAGTTGTTTGGTCAAAAATACGTTGGCAAAGTCATAAATCTTTTGTGGACTTTCAACAAACAAACAAATTAAATATTTTTCATCGTACTACATACCTACCTATATACCTATGTCATGCATTTTGATTTTTAAAAAGAGACAGTCAGTGTAATTAGGTATTTTATTCCCAAGTCCAAAACATTTATACAGGCACCGCGTGCGTTCATTCTATCAGGCCGTTTCCCCGTAGAAGTATACAAAGAGAATAGACTGTCACGTGACTGTTCTGGCAGAGGCTCCTTAATCCATACATAGTATGTATGGATTCATCTTTAGCCGATTGTGGACTACTAAATTAAGATGGTGTAATCTTTCGGCAAGTTCGTCTTCTGCAAAGGGTTATTTTTCACATAACTTAGCGTTCGCTCAGTCGTCATTGATGAAAGCGTAAAATTCACAAAATGGTGAAGAAACTCCCAGTTCACGGTATGAGATCTTTATCCACAAGGGTCACGAGGGGGTTGGGTGGATCTGAAGTGGCAAATTGCCCTTCCATTTATAAAACATATTAGCCTCCCTTTGCGCCCGGGAAGTCGATTCGGAAATTCAATGCATAATAAATGTTTCGGGCGTAACTCGCTTAAACACTTTTTAAACTACTGGAGAGAAGTGCTTTGAGCTCATGTGTGGGTCCCTAAATTTTTTCCGTCAAAAAAAATGTTTTTCGTGAAACGGAAATACAATATTCACAAATTCAGTTTGATGTTATTTCGTATTAAGTAATTCGTCGAATAAATTTATTTATTTTTTATTATACATGCAGGTTTGGTAGATGAATTTTTAGTATAACTTGACAGACATTAGTTTGCAAAAGTTTGAGATTTAGTTTGCGTATAGTAGTTCGTTAGTTCCATTATACAATAGTTTGTTCGTTCCTCGATAGATACCTGTTTTGGACAACTAAGGGTGGGACCACATAGGTTTAATTTAAAGTATCAGATCACGGTATCCGTATCACCACATCGTACAAAACGCCCGTGTCAAATCATGCAAAATACTGCGCATTACAGCAACTAGCTGCCATCCCACGAAAGACAGGTCAATCCTAAAATGTGGACCCGGCCAACGCGTTGATTGCTCTGTCCCCAACATCCCAACATTCATACGAGAGGGTTCAGTCACATTCAGTTTGACATCAGCCTTTGCCGATTGTCCCTTACGCAGAGATCAGTTAACCCTTAACCAGGCCGTGGGTATTGGTTAGGTCTAAAGTCATTATCTCGACGAAATCACTTTTAATGCATATACTAGTGTTGTAATATATGTGCTGAATATTCAGTGAATCATGAAAAAGACAATGTGGGTACCTTATCCCCATAGCCTGACAAGGGACACAAAGTAACAATACATATTGCGAAAAATAATACATACAATGCATTGTAAATGAATAAAATATTGTTTTTTTTAATGTATTATTAGAATAAACCAGAAAATTTATTTTTACTTGAATACCGTACAAAAGTCTCAACCGCTCACTGCTAACTGGAGCCAATGAGACTATGACATCCCCAATCGGCGTAAGTTGTGAGGCTGAAGGGTGTGTGGAGGGGAAGAAGATGGGGAAGAGGAAGAATGGGAAGTACCTGGATATTCAGATCTTATCACCAAACATGTATAAAATCATTTCCAGCAACGTTTCGAAAGACTTTCTTCAGCTCTTATTTTTTTTCTATGAAGGCTTTCCATCCCATTAACGGTATGGGGTAAGTGAAAATACTGATCAAAGCATGAATTTCGTATGCAACCGATCAAAAATAATGAAAACCTTACAGGGCAACGGTCATGATTTACATGATTTATGTAATGATAACCTTACAGGGCAATAGACTATGTTCCCCATATGGTTTATATAATGAAAACCTTACACAGCAATGGTCATATATTTACAATATGATTTATGTAATAAAAACCTTACAGGGCAATAGTCATATATTCCTTACATTATTTATGTAATGAAAACCTTACAGAGCAATGGTCGTATGTTCCCCATATGATTTATGTAATGAAAACCTTACAGGGCAATGGAAATATGTTCCCCAGATGATTTATATCATGAAAACCTTACAGAGCAATGGTCATATGTTCAGCATATGATTTATATAATGAAAACCGTACAAGATAATGGTCGTATGTTCCGCCCATGATTTATATAACGAAAACCTTATAAATCAATGGTCTTATATTCCCCACATGATTTATGTAATAATAACCTTACAGGGCAATGGTTATATGTTCCCCACATGATTTATGTAATGAAAACCTTACAGATCAATGGTCATATATTCCCCACATGATTTATGTAATGATAGCCTTACAGGGCAATGGTCATATGTTCCCCACATGATTTATGTAATGATAACCTTACAGGGCAATGGTCATATAACAACAAACTACACGCCTATATTTTTCATTATTCTTCTCATTACTCAACACTTCTACAAAATAACATCAAATTTTTGCGCAAAATTCTTCAAGATGTTTTTTTTTATTAAAAAATCTTCGTAACTTTATAACTCTGTCACTTTTACTACATTTTTTACATTTTTCTTCATTTTTTTTTTTTTTTTATCTAATCAAGATTAAAACCACCCACCTCGGAATTGGATCAGCCTACTGAGGTGGTTTATACCAAATCTTTATGTATTTTATTTCATATGTATGAATCTTCCTATACTCTATGTAATTATGTATTTTTGTTGGATTATAATAATAAAAATAATAAAAAAATGTTAAATATCTGGAAACTTTCCACACTCTTACGCGTTCATTAAAATATAACTTATAATATAACTTTTTTTTCTTTATACTACTATCTACTCCTGGTAGTATTTTAACTTATGTTCTGTTAAATACACGAGCTACTACAACGATAACACGCAACGCTCTCGCTGCATTCATGTTTGAGGGTTTATTTCAATAACACGTTCAACGGATTACTTCAATCGCGCCTTGTACTGATTAATTCAACAGAGATTTTCACGTGCCGCGACGTTGCAGCCGTTTTATGCAAATTAGTGTAACGCGCACGCCAATATGCACGCTGCACGCTGCACGCTGTACGCTGCACTCCAGCTAGTGCATCGTAAAAGCGTCGATATAAAATACGCAAGACGGCGTTTGGGCAAAAACCTGATTAAGGTGATGAAATGGCAAGTAATGCAAAATCATGTGTTTTTGGTTTGAGAATTTGATGGCTTAGAAATATCGTAGATGATTTAATTAAATACTGCAAGTAGAACATATCTTGGCCTTTCGTTGAACCGGTTATTTTTTGGTGTCTTTTTATAAGCCTAGAAAAAAATAACGTATCAGACATAAAAAAATGTTTATAGCGTAAACTCTCCTACTTACGAACCCCTTTTCCGATATTGTCGTATTTTTCATTGTGGTAAATTAAGTTTTTTTTAGAATATGACCGTAAAACATTTTAATAATTATGTCTGAGCTTTACAGAAGAGAATAAAATACGCATTTTGGTGATGGTTTTTTTGCGTAAATCAAAGCGTGCGGCCGATGTTAAGCGGGAATCTCAACCTTGTCGCCACCTGCATAAGGAGCGCGTGATTTCGTTGGAATTTTAGCCGGTGGATGGCCTTACGACGTTAGTGTTGGGTTCCCACCGTCTTGAGTTTAATCCTCGACTAGATAAGTTATTATTATAGTATTTATGGAGGTAGGAGGAATTCCATTTAACACTTTATTCGTAACTTTGTAATATCATATTTCAAAAAAAAAAACACTCACTTTTTCACTTCCCTTTTTCTTTTGGAAGTTCAAACTATTGGATGTAATTTTTTTTTAAACAATAAAATGACCAATAAGTGTTTATTATTCATAAATAAAAGTAATTAATATATGAAACTATGAAGTATATATCTATTAAAAAACCATAGGCTCGTACGTGTATGTAACGGACATTATTGCAACTACTAACCTGTTAACAAAATCAGAAAAATTTTGTTTATCAAATATATAGTGGCGTGACCAAGGGTAGGCTGCATTGAATATTTGTGTGGCATTTTGTTAGTATTTTCTGTTAAAAGTTGTAAAAATGAATTAAATGCTAAACAAGACGATATGTTTCTGATTAAAAAAATATTCCTTGATAAATTTAGAGTTTTTGTGTAACAGTATTTTCCAAGATTTTCAGCCTTTATGGACTGCTTGCCACTGGTAGTATGGCTTTCAAGTATTTAAGGTATCTATGAGATTTTAAAAATCTTGAAAGAATTTTTCTAAGCAATTAAAAAGAGTATGCAAGTAGCACCCTGTATCTCCCTACATACTAACTGTGTTTGATTAATGTTTAGACGACCAGCTGAAAAAAAAAAATTATTGTGGATACCATTTTGTACCACTTTACGATTGGGTAATACTGAAAAATTGGTAAGTAGGTACTAACAAAGTCATCAAACGTAGTAACGCTTTTTTATGAACAAGCTGAACCTTCTTCTAAGACCTAGGAGCTTCTATATCAATGCCAACGTAAAAAGTGCCCAATAAAATACAGGTAAAATGTGAAATATTACCAGGGCGAATTACAACACCGTGTCGCCGTGTACCTCAAGGACAAAGGTCGGGGCCGAAGGCGCTTAGTTGCGGGGGGCGGGGGCGCGCTGTCCAACCTCGTTATTAAAAGTTCAGGGGTTGTTTTACAATAAGGCCTCCACAATCTACACATTGCACAATTTTAATTTGTATTGCAAGAAGTTGCATTATTACAAATAAATTTAAAAATGAATAATATAAATAGTTAACTTAATGAATAATGTAAATAATTAAATAAAATAATAATATTATTAATTAAATTAATGAATTATATCAATAATTAAATTAATTAATAATACTGATAGTTAAATTAATTAATAATATGGAAAAATAAATTAAAGAATAATATTAATAATTGATTTAATGAATTATATCAATAATTAAATTAATTAATAATATGGATAATTAAATTTATTAATAATGTGTAAAATTAAATTAATTAATAATATTGATAATTAAATTGATTAATAATACGGATAATTAATTAATTAATCAATAATATGGATAATTAAATTAATTAATAATATGGATACCTAAATTAGTGAATAATATGGATAATTAAATTAATTAATTACATAAATAATTAAATTAATTAATGGTATAAAAACATATTAATTAATAATATAAATAATTTAATTAAATAATAAATTAATTCATTAATAATATAAATAATTTAATTAAATAATAAATTAATTCATTAATAATATATATAATTAAATTAATTAATAATATAAATAATTTTATTTATTAACAATACTTCAAAATTAAAATAAACGTTGTTTCTATTTATTTCGAATTAGTTCGGGACTAAAACTTTTGGGAGTACAATATTAAACATGGAGGTATACATTTTCAAAATAAAATACAAGATTCCTACTTACTTTTTATTTAAAAAAAAGAAACTCCAAAAAAATCGCACGATTACGTTCGTAATTCACAACCGTTTCAAAACGATTGAATTTTTAAATGTCAAAAGAAAATACAATAAAAATTTATTTCATCCTTTCCAATGAACTTTGTCCATAACGCACACACGCGATGTTTACATAAAACCATTAGATTGGGTACTAATTGTACCGACAAGTTTTTTCTACAATTTCTCACAATTTTCGCTTAAAACAGTTTATAAACCATAATAAAGTCAACATATTTCATTTATTAATAAACTTTTCCAAACGACCGCGACCTTTCTAATGTTTAAGATTCAACCGTAGATTAAAGCTGAACCTTCATCCAAAAAAATAGTGGCTATTAAAGTATATTTTTAACTCTCCACCGCTTCTGAAAACACAACAAAAAATGTAAATACCTAGGTGAATCGTCAATTCAAATAATACGAGCCCTTGACTATAGCTTACTCATATGTCTCTCACTCGGACTCTGAAAAGCTTTTACATGGTCTTCCTCTGTCTCACCCCGCCGAATCTGTGGCGACTGGGTCACCAAATTCCTCGTCATCAACGAATACTTGCACAGCATTCTTGTAACTGCTGTCTCAAACACTATTATTATAATTCAAATAATAGATAATTTAATTTACCTTAAAAAAGTAAAGAATAACATTTGCCGAAAAACTAGTTCTTCAAAATTGAAAAATTTTTAAAAAAATAGGTAAAAATTGTAAAATATATAAAATTTATCAAATTTTTAACATTATATTAAGTAAATGAAACACGTTGTTATAAACCACGAATATATTTTATTTTCACCAACCGGTTTCGCTTGAATGAAATATTTATATATTTTAATAAAAGTGGTGTATGCAAAGTACATTTTTAATTATTTAATAATAATAATAATAATAATAATCGGATGATTTTTATAGCGCCGTTTTTGTGAAAAATCACCTCAAGGGCGCTGTAAAAATCTTACTTCCTATTCTTACATTATTCCTATATTACATCTATTTTAATTTTTTTTGGACAGGCTATCATTACACATTATTTATAGACCATATAAAGAGATGCAGTTAAATTATCAAAACTAAATACGGCTTGATCTAAGTTTTCATACATGTTAAATTCAGAGAAAAAAAAATGCTAACTGTATTTATTCCTTACGATATATTGCAAAACGCTAATAAAAATGATAGGAGTTATGTGAAGTTGGGCGGCGGTGAGGACGGGGGCCGGGGGAACTGATCCATATCCATATCCAATCTTCTTTGTCTTTGTTGGTGACGCCACTGGGCGGCCTGACGGGACTGCCCGTACGCCAGGTAGCGCTTGTCGGCCGGCTTCAGGATCTGGAAAGAGCACACCAGCGTGTCGTCCATTTCTCGCCCCAGCCGGTGGTGTCCTTGTCGGGGTCGGACCACAGCAGGTCGCAGGGCAGACTGGTCGGGCACGTCCGTGGGCCGCATGATGCACCGGATCTGCTCTGTAGACTGGAGGTCAGAACTCAGGTCGCGTGACAGCAGAAGATCTTCTCGTCAAATGTCTTTTCCTATTGCGCCTTTCTCGGCAGCCACGAAATCTAATTTTACGGGTTGCGGTTTTGGTACAACGTTCAAGATTATACAACGATATCTTTTTGCAGCTATTAAATGGTCCAAAATAACACATTCACTATTAAGTTTGCGTCGTGCAGCCCGGTCGTAAACGGTATTGTTTACAATGACCATAGTTCAAAGAATAACATTGTAAATCAACCATTCACTTATTCACTTTGGACACTTCCCTAGGCTTTTAACAGGCAAAGGTCTTTAAACAAGCACATGTGGCGACCGATGACCGATGCTTTTGGGTTAATTTAGAACAAAATGACAGATTTGAACTTAAAATGTTTGGGTTTTTATTTGATTTTTTATTATAAACTTGATTTAAGCCCGAAACGGCCACACTAAAATTATATGATTTTTATAAATGTAACCTATAAATTATTACGGTTATTTTACGCTATTTTAACACCGGAAAAATTAAGAACTAAGCAATATTTCCCAGATAAACTGGAGCGCTTATAAAAAGCTGCCGGCTGCTGCGAGAGCGCCAAAATAATTTATAATTTAATTAATAATGACGCCACAAAGTTACAAATCGTTTGAATAAATTGTAATGCGGGGATGTTTAAAGTTACGGAAAAGTTTAAAACCCTATCCGTAGTTTCAATTTTTGACCTGCCTGGTAGATTAGTACCTATTAGAGATAGAAAAAAATTATTAATGAATCAAGTGTAGGAAATTTTATGACCTACTTTTTTTTAAACTACATTAGCCGAAATTTGTATTGAAAACGAGATATTTGGGGAAAATAGATTTTGCCGCGATTCCATCTGTTTTTTTTTCAAGATGGCGGCGCACGCACAGGCGTGGTATAAAACTTGGATTTTAAAACAGGGACCAGTTTAGAAAACATATACTAAAAAGAAACTACCAGAATAATTGTGATCACAACGCCATTTTTTGCGTTAATTGCACTGCCCTATTAAGCCTCGGCAAAACAGAATTTATATGGATGTATTAAAAAATATCCCTTAAAAACTGGAGGTTTTATGCACATAAAAAAAATATATTTTTCTTTATTTTTGAAGATAATCTCAAATCAGTCAAAAGGCTGAAAATGTAATTATATGAAATTCCCTTTATAGAAAAAAATTATGATATGAAATGCACCGAAAATTTAAAAAAAAAACGAGTTTGTTCTATTATTTAACATGTAATAGGTTTGAAAAGGTTCTTTAAATACTACTTAACACATTCGTCTTGCGATTTTTACTCTGTCTTAAATATGTCGTATTTTATAAATATTTTTTAGAATTGTCACTTACGCCCATTATTAATTAATTCTAAACGCTGTTCATATTGATGTGCTATTTCTGTCTTTCGAAATATCATATCTGCCTTTCAACAGCGGTCAGTCGGGATTCAGAGCCCATGCTAGACAGACCTCTTGCCTAAATCTAAATTTTCGAGAGATTAATGCGGAGCCTTAATGTAGTTAATGCATTTGCTCAGATTGTATGAAAATGTTTTTCCGATCAAATTTTGTGAATTCCTTCCCAGAAACCCTGCTAACTACTCTCGAACCGAACATTTAATAAAAGTTATTTTGAGTACAGCAGGAACATACTCGTACATGGCTAAACACAAAGGCTCTAAAAACAACTTCCATGTTATTTTTTTTTTATTTATACTCGAGGGGTTCACGATTCGACATTAATGTCGGCGCAGTTAGCTCCACGGAAGGTTTATGCAAATGCCCACAGGTTTTCATCGCCTTCTGTCGCAACACGTGAAATAATTCCACCTAAGTTCACGTGAAATTACACAAGCAGCCAGCAAATCCACGTGTGCGAAAATTCCTACATCTACACTGGTCACGCAATCCTGATATCTCAATAAAATAAACGTTTTATGCACCGGTTTTTATCAATAATTGCGCGTACCACGGAATTAGAATACACTAGATAATGAAATTAGTCTATCTCTTCTATTCCAAGGACGAAAGTAGGAATAGACATGAACCAAAAGAGTATTTCCTCTTCCGCAATTTGAGAATTCGAACGCACTGCGAGCATTACTTGCGTGTCTACTCTTCAAACAGGCACTCAAAAAAGATTTAGAATCTTCAAAATTCAAACAAAACTATTCAATTATATTTAAATTGAATTAGCTTTATTCCTTTTAAAAATTAAACATAAAAATTTTACCAGATTTACATTTTATGACATTTTTAAAGATATTATTAAATAAGGCAAGATGTACAACATCCAAAATAATTACCTATAAAAAATAGGAAACTTTAAAAGAAACCAGGTAGACATATATAATGTTAATAAATTAAATACTATAAATACTGGTATTACACAAGCAGCAACAAAGCTTTCTGTTCAAACGCAACTTCTTTGATGCTAAATATGTCGATATCCGAAGTGATTCTATTTAACAGCAAGATTGCATCATTGCAAGGAACCGTCTATCTCAAATACACGCAACTAGTCGGATATGCAGAAGATATTGATATGGTGGCCTGATCAGAACATAACCCGAAAGAAACATTCAATGCCATTGAGAAAGCTGCAAGAAGGATAGGATTTAGAGCAAGCTGAGCAAAGGCTGTGCACAGTAAATAACATTAAATAAGTTAAATAAATAATAAGTCAATAATTTGCTTTAAAGCTGTGAAAAGTTAAATTACCAAAGCTCTCGTCAAACCGCAAATTAACGTCAAGGAATCACCTTGACCAGTAAGAACCAGTAAGTTAAGACAAGACACAAGGACAGTGAGAATGAGGTTGTCTCCTTTATTTATTAAGTTTTTTTTTTTTTTTAATGTATTATGTATTTATTTTAAAGAGTTAATAACGGTGACCGGATAATTCAACACACTTATGAATCAGCACACTTTTAAAACTGACGAAGTTATAAAAAATATGCTAGTTTATTTTTTAATTTTTTAAATAAAGTCTGCCGAATTACAGGTGTGTTGAATTTTCATGGAACCGTTAATAACAGTAAAATTAGTTGTCGATATTTTCAAAAATGATGTTATGAGCTCTCAAAGTGAACTTGTTAAAAACCTGCCCGTGATGTCACGAGCCACAATCCAGAACAATTCACAATTCAAATGGCAGTAACGGATACTGCCGCGCTTATGATATCTGTTGCCTCTCCAGTTCTTTTATGAACCGTGGAGACACACGTTTATCGGTCGGCCAGCGAGTTTATCAACATTTATCCAAAATATGGTATCGTATTTTCCAAAAATGTATAATTCTCTGTCCTCGGCGTGATATAATTAATATGACGCACTTGTAAATAAAAACGAAATTGAGTCACACGAGATAACCTCATTGCGTCGGTCATAGGGCTGTCAATTTGGGAGACGGGCAGTACTGGGTACCGCCGCCCCGGGCATCATTCATCGGATAACCACACCTCTGCCATAGGTCATCTCAAGTGGTTGGCTACGGCAGGTGACTTAGTAGGGGTGCGGGTTCATTGGATAAGGTTTGTTCGGGTCTTGGCGTCAAATGCCGACTCTGCCGAATCTGCGCACCAGCGGCATGGTGCGCCAGGTCGGAAGAAGCCGGTTGATGGAGACCACCTGACCTCTCCAGCCGGATTCCTTCAACCCATCGCTTTGCACCGCAGTTGAAGGGATGGATTAATACATCCGTCACTCCTGAACACACTGAATCCGAGATTCCTAACAACCACTCGTACCTTTTTCCTTCCGAGAACTTTCTCTCCTTTCTTTTCTCAAAAAGACCCTCCACACAGCATCGCCAAAGATGATAAATTTATTTTCCTAGGGGGCCTACCCGTGTGATTTTTTTTTAAATCGTTCAACGAGCAACTAGCAGCATTCGTGAATGTTGATACGATGGTCTTGCCTTTAAGGTTCCAGACTAATCGATTTTGTAAGTAATGTCAGTTTTCGTACAGTAAAACCTTACCTCTAAAATTCTATATCGATGTGAATATTCTCTGACTTTTTTTATGAATAATTGAGTTCCGTAATACGAGCATGGCTATGGTAATATATGGCACAAAATGTAAAAAGCAAGTCGCAATCCTTTATTTTATCAGAAGCCTGATAGAAGGCAACAAATTTGAAAAATGGCTACTTTAAAATGTACTTGTCATAATATAAAATTGATGCCTACGCAATATACATTTTTTTTAATGTAAAATATTTATTTAATAGTGGTAATATATTAGACATAATAAAACCTTTTTCGAAAAAATATTGGGAAATCCAAGAGCGTTTAGCGTCATGTACCCAAATCATTTGAAAATCTCGATATTCGATGACGGTGCGTGATGTCAGTGCTCGTCCGGAGCGTTCAGATAATATGTTTTAATTATTAATTAAACGTTTTTCAAAATCGATTTAATTCCCCGAATAAGCATTTTATACAATGAAACTCGTATTCATAGTCGATGTTTCTTTTTTTATGTGAGTACCGAACAAGAGTCCCAACTGCTCCCAACCCTCAGGAGCCAGTGAGACTATGGCATCCCCAATTGGGGTATGCTGTGAGGCTGAAGGTATTGAGGATGGTAAGGAGATGGGGAAGAAAAAGGTAAGGATGTACCAGGCTATTCAAATCTGGTCACCAAACACGACTAAAGCCATTTCAAGCAACTTTTCGATTCTGAATGGTGGTATTTCACGAGGGCTACCATTCTGGAACGTGCCGCAAATATACTATATATTTTTAAAACAAATAAATTTGGAAATAACACTAATTAATCAAATAAAATTTACTTGATCACGCCTGGACTTGTACCCATTTGATACCTCCGGATTCGTAGCCGAAGATCGTAACCACTCAACCACGAAGTGACTTTATGTAGGATTTTAAAAAAAAATTGTTCGACCTACTAACGAAAGTTAAGCAAAGCAAATAAATTAATGTGATTAAACTATCTATAATGTCTGTAAATCATATAATTTGATTTTTTTTATTTTCTTGTGAAGTAACTCCATTTCAACTGTCTCTATTTGATTCCATGATTCCGTAGCGTCTCGTTAGCCTCCATTGATAAAGGGTTAAACGCATTAACCCTACTGAATGCTGGATGCTGTGAACAAAACTCACAACACTAATTTGTGTACAAGACGGAAGTTGATTCGTGGATTTCGTCATTAGAGTTAAACAGAGGCGTGCGGTGGTTTTGTAATGTTTCCAACAATACGTAATATAATTAAATTATTCGCCAATTTCTTTACGTGCAAGTAACCTTTTGGCATGAAAATACCTAAATATACCGAAACATGACCGGTCAATCGTCGTAGGTAGCCTCCAAGTCGCTTGTCAATCCTCTGCTAGCTAATTTCTCCATCATTACACAAGCAACATTTCCCGCTAATGATGATGGTTGCCTACTAAGGAATTCAAATATTACCAGGTTGTTCGTAACCTTGAAATGTTACTCTTTCTTTAGAAAATATATATATTATCAAGTCTATGTGCGTTTCATAGTTTTGTTAATAGTCTAAATTTAATGCAATATCTTCGCAAAAGTAAAATCTTTTTGGCATTGAATAAAAAGTGGGTAGTTTCGATAAAATCCTGTTACTTCGATGAAGTTTACAATCTTCGAATAATTTTGACTGTTACTATCGAAAATAAATGTTCAAGAGCAAAAAAAACTTTTGCAAATAAAATAAAGCCATCCAATGCAAATAACTACAGCCAAAGTAAGAAATTGTTTAACTAGGTATATGATGCTAAGTAAAAATTGATTCGATTATTATTAATAGGTATTTTAAAACCCATTAACTTTATAAAATGCTACGGCGCGCCACTGTAAGCGAAGCTCTCGATCTTGATTCAATTTAAAAGGGAGTGTGCACGGTTTGAAAAGTTATTGTAGGTAATTGAGAACTTTTATGAAATCTACTGCAGAAGCTGTATTTATAGTAGATGCCTATTTAATTTTTTTTATAATCTAAATAAAATTTAATAAGAGTAATGTTATTATTAAGTTCTGCAAGTATTTTTTTTATTAATTGATAAACTAAAGTTTTTAAGACAAGATTTTTGTGCATAGCGCAAAGGGTAACAATTATTTTTATAAACAATAATTATTAGCCTGAAACACTCATCCAAATTGAAAAAACCTTCCGAGCAAAGATAAATGTCACCGGCAGGACTTGACTTGTCAAATATTTATTAATTGTAATAATGTTTAATAATGTTTTCACCAATAAAATGAAGACCTAATTTGTCTCGACGCCACCTAGTGAGGGATTTAGCCGTTACAAGCCTTCCTCATACAAATAAAGTTGGTTGTATACAGGTGAAATATAATAAAAAACCGTAATTATTGAATGAAACACTAGTATATATTGATTAACTTGGCGGGTTTGCGATAAGCCGACGTAGCTCAATGGTAGAGCATCTGACCGGATATTAGAAGGGTGTGGGTTCGAGTCCTGCCGGCGACATTTATCTTTGCTCGGAAGGTTTTTTCAATTTGGATGAGTGTTTCAGGCTAATAATTATTGTTTATAAAAATAATTGTTATTTTTTTTTTTATTATGTGTGACAGGCAGTTCGAAAATGGCCTTAAACGCGGAAACAGCTGTTACAATAATAAAAATACTAAAAATGCTTACAGAACTTAATAATAACATTATTCAATTTGATTTAGATTATTTTTTTTTAAAAAGCATTGTTTTTATATCGTTATCTTTTTAGGTTATTTTGATAAAAACAAAAATATGTGTTTTTAATAATTGAAAATAATAATAACAACTCTCAGAATGAAACACGAAACCGAAGAGATACGGTAGCAGCTGTCTATTTTTTTCTTTTCTTTGTCTTTTTGATTGCATGTTTCATTTTGAGAGTTGTTAATATCATCATCAATGATTAAAAATATATTACAATGAGGTTCATAACCTTCAATAAGTTACTCCGAATTTTTTTTTTTAGATGTTACTGGTAAGCAACCTTAGAATGGGTCCCAGGTGACCAAGTTAGGTGAACATCGAAGTTACGGTCCCTAACTAATAATTGCATATTTAAATATATATATATTTCTTTTTAATATGGATTTTATGAACCCAGACACGATTCCGCAAATCTCCCGTTAAATCCCAACGCAACAAAGTCATTTGTAACACTCCTCACCTTAAAACAGACATCTTTCTGAAATGTCGAAACCAGGCATCATTAAAATATCGCGCCAGAGCTAGGAGCAAAACGAGTGGCTAATGACCTGTCACAAGCAATGCACAAAATCTATGTAAATATCTTCATGAACAAAACACTTCTAAAACCGTCTTACAGGCTTCCATTCCATTCATATCTAAATACATTTAAATGTTTGAAAATCATTTTTTTTTTATTTGTTTCATATTTTTCAATCGATACATATAAAAAAGAGTGTAAACAATCTGCTGAGAGACGAAATAATTTACCGAACGCAGCCTGGCATTTTCAATTTTAACGACTCAAAATCAAGAGCGTACAGGCGACAACGTTTTGGATGTAACAAGGCTGCATCCCATAACTACTGTTGCTAGATTTGATTTGCAGATAAAGGACATCAGCCAGTTTTGGGGGAGTACCGTGTGGCGGACACGTGGCCATTTAATTGAACACAGTATCTGGTTACCCAGAGTAAATAATAAAAGTTTTGTCAGGACCTACCGATGTTTACTTTCCTCTGTACTCGCGTTCTTATTACGATGACAATACTCGTGCCCAGGGGAGTTAGGGACATACGTACTCGTATGTACAAACGATGACGAAATGAAACTTAATATTTTTGTGTAAATAAATGCATTCGGGATTCGTGATGATGCTTTTTATGATAAATTATGTAAAATCCCCCCCCCCCCCTCCAACCTTTTTTTTGAGATATCGATAAACTGATTGTACCGTCGTTATTACCTCTTTAAATGTACAATAAAAAGAATGGGTGACAACCTCTATGAAAAAAATGTTATATTTTTATTTGATTTCATTTAATATCACTGGCTGAAGTTTAAAAGTATAATTGTGAAACTAATTCTTATTACAGTTAAATTATTAACACATGACCACCATATAATCTGTAAGAGATGAGCCATCTTTATCTAGTCCTTATTGAATGCCAAATCTTTTTTTCCCATTACAGTTTTCCCATAGAATCTCCTCCCCCCGAGAGGGACTGGGTTGTCCCTTGACACACCGTGTATTTGGTCAACTTAAACAAGTACTGCACCCCTTCCCCCACCCATCAGGGGGTTCTGTACATTACAGTGTGTACAACACTACACTATGCAAACAGGGCTTGTGAAAATATGCGCTTTTTGTTGCTCGGTCAAACAATACATGCAAACCATCAGATCTCGAATAATTTTTATTCTTCTATTTGAGAGTATGACAATTTTGCTACTATGATTTTTGTTCGTTTCATATTAAGAGACACGTGTCACACGTTTAACACGAAACCAAATGCGTACATTATCTATCCTCAAGTTATAATTCGCATGTACTTCTTGACGAGTTGACGAGATCTTGTGTTGCGTAAGAGTTGTCATATTTTATATAATGGTGAGAGGTTAGGTATTTATTGAGGTATAATTGAGGAAGTACGGTGGGAAAAATTGGGAAGAAAAACATTATTATTTTTAAAATATATAAACTGAAGAAGAAAAGAATTATATACCAGAAAAAATATTGATACACAAAGGCAACCTGCAGTCCCTGCCAATCCCTTTTGACGGATATTCCCTAAATATTCAAGAAGTTTTAATACTAGTTGGGATGTAAATACGTATTAACACATAACTCACAAAACGTGTGGACTTTTTGTTTTTATCGGATCTTTGATATTTTAATCATCTGGTTTAAGCCGCTGAAACTGCTTTTTATTTACTAATGTTGCGGTTTAGACACTTTTCACGAATTTCGCAAAGCGAGGATTTCCTAGTTTATTGCTAGTTTAATTCCTTGTACACGTACGTACCCATATAGTATTAATTAAATTGATTAATTAATTTTTTTTGTGTATTATTTGGTTACAAATTATAATTTTCCGGTTGGCAACCCTGCGTGAAAGGGGGGCGGGCATGTTTTGGCGGCAAACATCCTCGTGGGCACTTCGTTTCCCGCGCGTTCCCACGCACTCCGCCATTGTGTTTGCTATGCACCGCACTTCACTTGGCTGGATATGCTATTAAGTAGGAACTTACTGAGAGTGTTTTGTGGCAAATTAATCACGGCCTTCGGGGAAATAGCCTTTATGAATTGATATTTCATTGCCGCTCTGGTGGAATCTGTTTTAAGATTAAATCGCACTGTGAATATAAAACTACGTCGAATCAGAAATTAGAGATTTTGAGTTATGACTGATTTTGGGTAGCAAAAAGAGTATTCTTGAACCTTAAAAATGTATAAAATTATAAAAACCTAATTATATTAACCATTTCCTATAGTTCAAGACTGTACCAAAGGTTTACTACCCCTATAAATAAAGGATAATCTTTTTTAATTAAAAAAATATATACTAACGCCATACCCACCGAATAGTGTACAAAAATGAATTTCTGTAAAGCGGATGGGACCGTTTTTTTATATGAATACCCCACAAGAGTCCCAACTGCTCTCAACCATTTGGAGCCAGTGAGACTATGACATCCTCAATTGTGGAATGTTGTAAGGCTGAAGGTATTGGGTTCGGGAAGGAGAAGGGGAAATGGAAGGTGGGGAAAATACCTGGTTATTCAGATCTGCTAAAAACGGCTAAAAACCATTTCAAGCAACGTTTCAATTCTGAATAGTGATACAAATTTACTACATATTATTTTTAAATTAATTAATGGGTTGTGATGCTAAAATTTTGTCACATCCGCTGCCATGTGAAATAAAGTAAACGTGGAATGTCTTTCCTGTAGAATATCTTTATTTTGCCATTATTTTGATCTATGCCATTTTTTATTATTTTTTATTAAAGTAATTTACTGAAGAATTACATTTTTTTTATCGGTCATTTACAGTTTTAAAGAATTATAAAAGGCCATCCCTTTGCAAACTCTCCTTAAAATAATTATTCTTAAATATGCCATGATTAAAGAGAAATATGACTATACGGTAAGGCACATACATAAGTATTTCACGTTTTGGGTTACTCAAACTTGTAATTTTTTAATGTAGTAAATCTACATGTTGTAATTACTTGTAAAATTCTTCGAAATATTTTACTAAATTGAAAAATAAATAAATTATTGTTCTAATTAGGATAATTAGGATATTTACTCAACCTCTCCAGAGGTTTCATCTTCAATAATTTATTTTTTTTTTCTTCCTTTGTTTTTATGTTTCATCATTTTCCAGTCGATGTAACATCATTTAAAAATGGTATCGTCGCACATACCTACATCAAAATAACGTAAACTCAACAAAAATCCATCAATTAAATGGTTTCAATATAACATTTTGCAACGTTTACATTAGATAAATTCCCTCCAAGCCCCATACCGAAGAGCTTTAGCAGTAATAATTTAAATGGCCGGATTATATACTCCATTTCCATTACTCAGACGGTAAGTACCTCCACACTCATATTTACATGCTCGCATTTATATGCCCGAACATCAAAGATCCACAAAAATCTGTCGGATACGTAATGCGGAATAATAATAATATCATGTTTTGTGCGACGCATTTCTATTGAATTCTATTGAGGAAGATCGAATCCCATAAGGCGAGCCTCCCGGCCCCAGCCTAGCTGGAAGGGTGAACGAAGGCAGTGCGGATTTAGGGGTGCACGTAAAGCATTAAGTTCACTAGTTTACAGCTTTTAAATAATACTCTGACTAGATATACCTGTAAGATAAATACTTTTATTTAGTTTTCAATGTTAAACAACATCTGCTCTTTTCTTCCGGAAATTGACTTTCACCAAGGTAATCAAATCTTCTTCCTAAAACAAAGCTTTTGGATTATAAAAATCGATAAATAAACATTTTTTATATTTTTTATATGAATACCGCACAAGAGTCCCGACTGCTCCCAACCGTCTGGAGCCAGTTGGAGAATGCATCCCCAATTGGAGAATGTACTGAGGCTGAAGGTATTGGGGGGGGAAGGAAAAGGGATAGAGGAAAGTTGGGAAATACCTGACTATTCAGATCTGGTCACCAAACACAGCTAAAACGCATTTCAAGTAACGTTTCAATTCTAAATGGTGGTCTTTCACCGTGGCGATACTGAGAGTATCTTCCACTGTGGAACGTGCGCAAATATACTATTATTATATTATTTTTAAATGAATCAATTGTGAAACAACACAAATTCATTAAATAAAGTTTACTTACGCACTCCGGGATATGAACCCGCGACCTTCGGATTAGTAGTCGAGAGACTAACCCCTCGACCATGGTACACATTACTTCTTCAAATGATGTAAAATAACTTTGTGGAGTCATATTTATTAAATCAATACTAATTACTTTGTTTAAAAAGTTTTTTTTTCTAATTGTGGTTTATCTATACCCACCTTCAGTTTGTATTTTTTCACCCATTTTCAGAAAAATGAAGTACTTTACTGGTAAACTACATGGCAATGCTTCGCAAAATAAAGCCAAGTAATATATTTATACTTATACAGTATCGGGAGGAAATTACACGGGCGTGAATTTCACGTCCCAATATTAAATCGCCAGAATTACACACGGACGGAAATACACATAGACAAAATTACACGTGGAAAGAATTAAACCTACTAGAATTCACATACACTTCAAGAATCTCTTTTTTGATGTGTTTAAGTGTGTGCTAAATAAATTATGAAATTTATATGAATTGGAAAAAAAAAGCTAAAATTAAGTTAAGTTAATATGCACCAGAATACTAAATACGGCAATTCACGGTTTTTGTGAACAGAAGGTTTTAATAATAAAAATAAAATAGTAGTAACCAATTTTCTTAAAATACCAATTTCTTCTGATTCCGCTAAAATAATAACATTTATAAAAAGAATCTGAAGTTCTCTTATTAAACATCCAAAAACTTTTCCTTTTTCTTTACTATGTAAAAGGAAACACTTGGATAAAATAACAAATTTAAATTTAAAAAAAACATTAAATTATTGAGTTGTTATTCTGTATAAGCCACAATTTACTAAAAAAATTACTTGTTCCATTTTTATTTTAATTTTCACGTTAATACTTGTATTTAGAATAATTATTTTTATTTTGATTCCTTGGTATTGTTTAAATTTCGGTTTTCTAACAAAAAAATTATATTTTTAATCGTCTTATTCTTCTATTATGTAAAGAAGTATATCCCGGGCGGGCGGTGTGTGTTTGTTTTGTATACAAATCTACAGTTATATTCCGAGCTTGATGAAATTTTGCACACTTGACCTTCAAAATAAGAGTAAGATCATTCTTTACACGAGATTTCTTAAACTACCCCCCCCATCCCCCTTTCCTTCCCCTTAAAGCACAATGTTGGTATTTCTTAATTAAATTTTGCCCACTTGACGTTCAAAATAAGAGGAAAATTACTGAGATAGGGGTAAGGGTAAGGTTAATACATCATCAAAATCGTACATGACCCCGGGCGATGCCGGGTACTTCAGCTTGTTTAAGATAATATTAACAACTTTCAAAATGAAACATGAAACTGAAAAGACACAGAAAAGAAAATATGTCGGTAGCAACTATGACTGTACAGTGCCAGGGAACATTTCTCCCTCTTACTGTGTCAACTGTGGTTAGAGGTGCATAAATGTGGAGATAATCTCCTCTACCCAGTGAGCGGGCTGCCTATTGCTTCTGTAGGGTTTTTATTTATTTTTATTTCAAAGAATTGTAAACTGTGTTTTATGTGCTAGCGGCACTTGCTGATGGCAATCTTATATCATATTTAAGCCCGCTCACTAAGATAATGGAGGGTATAAGAAGGAATTTTCGCGGAGACGGAGGGGGTCGAGTTGAAGAGGGAGGGATTCGAGTTCGATTCTAATTTGGAGTAAAATGTTTTGGCTAAATCTATTATATGTTTTCGGAGTGGGGGGAAAGACTTTGAAAATAACAATATTACGATTAAAAATTCTTTATTTCAAGCCTTCTTCTTTCCTTGTTTTTTTTCGATATAAATTTATTTGGCACATACAAAAACTCCAAAATAAAAACCGGTTAAAAATATTTCTTTAAATTGTGTAATTCCACTACGTGTAATTTAAGTAAGTGTAATTCTCACCACGTGTATTTTTCGTGTAAGATCGTCCGTGTATTATCCCGTCCGTGTCACGCCTGTGTTATTTTGTCACGTGACCATGCAATACACCATGCAATATGAACTAACTCAATAAACAGTAAAAAAACAACAATACAGTTTTTATTTTTGCACCAATTTTCATAATTGCGCAATGAATTACAAGGTGATGCATAACAATAAAACGAAAAATCGTTTGTTTGTGGTTTGAAAATTTGATCGTCTGGAATATTATAAATAGTTTAATTAACTACTGCTAGTACTCGTATGCCACATATTCCCTTGCTTTAACGGGCAGTTTTTTTATTATCTTCTTGATTGCTTAGTTATTTTTGGCGGTCGCGAACTGCCTCATGCGCTAGCAGCGCGTAAATATTTGTAAATACAGAGGTAGCATAAATCAATAAGAAGCAGTCGAAAATAACCATAATACTCGTATATTTGGAATCAACGGTTTGGTCGACAGTACTATGATCTTAAATCCCCGCACATTACATGCTCGAGGATTTCCCTATACAAATACCTAAATCCGTAACGTACAGTTAACGTAATAGGGAAAAATTTAAATTCTAATACGCTTAAGTTTTTTTTTAATACATTAATAACGCACAATATTTCTAACTACCCGGGACCAGTGGAACTATTGGATCCCTAGTTAGCATATGTTGCGAGGCTGAAGGGAGTGAGGAGGGTAATGATATGGAGAAAAGAATGATTAGGAAGTACCTAACTACTCAGATCAGCAAAACGCCTAATACCGTTTCAAGCAACGTTTCGATTATTAATGGTGATCTGAGAGTATATACCACTCTGGAAAGTTAAATATCTTCTGTTTACACAAAAACCTTTTTTACGACTTTTTCAAATGTTTCATAACTATTTGTCACATGGACGAGCACCATTATTTATTATTTTGAATTAATAATATTGTAAACACGGTTTATTTTCCTATCCATAATTATACAATGTATAAATATAAGAATAATCTTTTATTGGATCAAAATATTCCAATGCGTCCAGGCCGCAAGTCAAAATTCACTGTTGAACTTCTTTTTTTTAAATTATGTAAGGGCTTTAATTCATTTTTTTCTTTCCTGGTGTATGTGAATTTTTGCTAATTCTTCATTTAAAAAATGTATGCATTGATATTTTAAAATCAGAACTTCGTTTAGCCGCCATCTTCACTTCGCCCGCGAAAATCCGTCTGTAGTGTTGCCAGGCAAACGGTAGAAAAATCCCGAAACCCCCTGATAGTTATTTGATATGATTTATTCATACGTAGACAAAATACTTGTATTATGTTCTCTGCGTTTGATGGATAACGCGAAAAGTAATCGTACCATAAAGGGGCCATGTAAATAGATAATGCGGCCGCTCCCGGCACACTTCCGAACAATTCCATCAGTGGTATTAAGTTATACGACCCTTCTATAATATCATTGAGTAGATACTTAACAAACAAAAAATACCCACACCAAAGAAATTGCGTTAAAAATGGGTACTTGATTTTAGGCTGTACTTATGACAATGATAATAATATTAATTGGATAATTTATTTAATCAGAAATATCAGGACGTGCCCTACAGACTTTAACCGGCAAATCTTGAGATTATTTGGATCAAAGAATACAATTGTCATTTTTTTTCAATTAAAAGCTAAAGAAACAAAAATTCCAACACACGTATATATGAAGCCGCTGAAACGAGACGGAGTGCATATCACGTCATGCGCTAGGTTGTATACAACCAACGAGTCATTAATTCGGTCGGCCCTCCGAGATAACCTGGAAATCTTAGGTCACTTAGGACACTCTCTGACGGTCCGGTAAGGAATCGACGTAAACCTGGTACAACAAAAATGCACGAAATGTTTCGCGATGTCTCACTCTGTGGACGCGCTGACGTGTCTGCGGTGATTTAGCCGCCAGTAAACAAGTAAACTTTACTTCATAAAACCACGCGCATCACTTCCGTGAGATACAATTGCTGTTCATGATAAATATTATATGAAAAATAAAGAAATTAAATACCTGATCATTGTGTTATTGCTTTAGACATCTGATTGTATGCATTTGTGACCGTTGTGACGATATAATGTTATGTTGCCAACTCAATTATTGGATAAATAAATAATGTTAGATTTACAGATAATTATAATGGACGCGAGAGTCGTAAAGTCATTAGAATAAATACCTAAATGCACATAATATAATCTGATATCTACAATATATCAAAAATAAAGTGGTTGTATCGCTGACAATAGTAGAACTCCTCTTATTTCACCTCAAGCTTTCTGCGTTCCGTTTAGTGCATATGCCGGTAATTTATAATTATAAAGGCATTCATATTAAGGCCATCCACCGGCTAAAATTCCAACGAAATCACGCGCTCCTTATGCAGGTGGCGACAAGGTTGAAAGTCCCGCTTAACATCGGCCGCATGTTTCGATTTACGGAAAAAAACCATCATCAAAATGCTTGTTTTATTCTATTCTGTAAAGCTCAGACATAATTATTGAAATGTTTTACGGTCATATTCTAAAAAACTTAATTTACCACAATGAAAAATAGGACAACATCGGAAAAGGGGTTCGTAAGTAGGAGAGTTTGCGCTTTAAACATTTTTTTAATGTCTGATACTTTATTTTTTTCTAGGCTTATAAAAAGACACAACAAAAAAATGAACGGTTATACGAAAGGTCAAGGTGTGTTCTACTTGAAGTATTTAATTAAATCGTCTACGATATTTGTAGGCCATCAAATTCTCAAACCGAAAACACATGATTTTCCATTACTTCCCGTTGCATCGCCTTAAAATGAAAATTCATATCTCGCTCCATGTTTGAACTCATAGCCGAATGGCGCGTAAACGATCGAAACGACGCGTGTTTACCGAGAAACTACAAAATTGTTGTCCCTCTTGTAGTATTCAGTATTCTAGAAGTACGTCGCGCCGCTCCCGCTTCCTTCCCGAGTCGAGAGCTAGCTCCGATAGAAATATATGGCGCAGCGCGCTGTCGGTTTATGTCGATTCCTTACCGGACCGTCAGAATGCGGCCTTAGGAAATAAAATATAGGAATCAATGGAGAAATATATTCACGACAGGGTTTCTCCGCTTCTGCGCTGTATTTTCATTTTTTGCGATTTATTTTATTTGCTTATTTAATTAAAAATAATATATTATGCACATGGGAATTTTTTCAAAACTTTTTTTCCTTACAAGTTACAAGTATTTTACAAAATATATATATATATCAGAAAATAAGAGTTCTTGTGTCTGATAAGGGAGCCATGATTCTTGCTCTGACATGTGCATAATATTTCATTTGCTTCTATTTATAAAATTATTATAAAATATTTACGTATGTAAGTTTATTTTAAGTAAAAGTTTAATTATATTTATTTGTTCTGATTGGTCAATTATACTGCGTATTTCAATGGGGGGAGTTTATTGTATTTTTTTATGGGTTGATAAATATATTTTCTTTGCATTTGAGTTGTTTTAAAATGAGGTATTGGTTTCCATTTCTCATAAGTTTGAAATATTCCTTATTTTTCTCTTCACACATTTTTATAATAGAAACTTGCTTAAATATATCTTCAACGTTTGGTACTGGAAATTGTATAAAAAGATAATTCGTTGAGAAGGTGGAACTTTTTTTTAAGTATTACTTTTATGATGATGCTTTATAAAATGTTTACTAAATTTAGATTGTTTTTATAAGATCCTCCCCAACCAATAATTCCGTAGATAAGAGAAGAGTGAACAAGGGTTTAGAATACATTTTTGATTACTTTCATATTGAAAGTATGTCTTAACCTAACGAATACATACAATTATACATTTCCTTATTCTCCTTACTAGCCCTGTGATGTGTCTATTCAAATTTAAGTTTTGATCAATGATCACATTGAGGTATTAAATTTCGGAAGTTGAGTTGATTATAGTACACTTAAAAGTTTACGTTGTCACATTTGTTATCATGGATTATGATACTAACGTTTTGTTTAGGTATTTTATATAAGGAGAATAAGACAAATGTTCTTTTTTTTTGCGCTAAGTTGCACTAATATTCATATCATTATTTGCATATTTATTAACTAGTTCCCATGATGAACATTTCTATTTGTTAATTTATCTAGACAAGGTAAATTTTATTGGAAATATTGGAATATTAAATTTACATTGTTGAAGTACCTATTACGTGTGTATCGAACGTGTCTTCAGAGTGGATTAATTTAAACAGGTAAAACATATTTCTTATAACCAAATATAAATAATTGCATCACACGTGCAATAACCAAGCCGAGAGCTGCTATTTCACAACACCGAGCCAAGAGCCTATTTTGCACCATACAGCGGTATGTGCTTCTTTTCACTTCAACCGCAGAATGGACAACATGTCTTCGCTTGGATACCTCCACCTGCCACTATCAGACAAGAACAGTCTTCTACACCCAGAAACCGCTGACGTCACCCGTTACCTCAACGACCGACCATACTGGCTGGTGCTATAAGTCAAATATGGAGGGAGTCAATTGTTTACTACAATAATTTATAAAAATCCCTGAAATTTGATCATCAATATCAATAGACTATAGTAGGTATGTGAATGTAATATCTTCATTGATCTCTATTACGTTAATTACGCTAATTGAGTTAAGACAGCCACCGTCAATTCTTAGTTGGGTGGTTGAAAATTCAAAAATATACTTCCAAAGTAAGTAGGGTACTCCTTTACCGTCATTAGCAGTTTTTCCACCATACAGCGTATGATCACAGATGGAAGGAGATTTTATTTGAGAATTGACGTAGGACTATTTTTTTGTTACATTTTGCTGTATACCGGATTCTATCGTAGAAATGTAGGTTTAATAGCCGCCAAAGAAACCGTTTTTTGAATGAAAATGAAAATGACCGCTAATCTAGAGGGTTCCGATGACGTTTTCGTACTCTGAAGAACTTAAATTTTTCGTATATTATTTTTATTAAGGTGGCCATGTACCATAATGGATATTTTCCAGATTTCACAACTTTCTTGGGAATAAACGTTTCGGCATCGACGAGCTGTGATGTTTTTAGCATATAAGAAAATCGTGTTTATCTGTAATAAAAAGCATAAAAAGTCAAATTTGTAAATTTTCGGGTTGGACGCTTTCTGCGTAACTACGTTCAATTAGTAATATCTCTTTAGCCTTTTAACATTTGGTGGAAAGAATTCAAGCAATAAAGTGAAGAATAATATGGGAAATACTATTTTTAATAAATACTTAGATAGATGATAATTAGATTCTATAAAAACATTCACAGATACAGTAATACGGTTTTGTATTGTCAAATTTTCAAACACCTTTATCTCATGTTGGATGATTTCTGCGTAACTACGTCCAATCGAATCTCAGATTTTGTCAAACTTTTACAAGAATTTGGTCGCTGGTGTGTGGGCTATTAAGGTCTCGCTCGTAATATGTAAGCAATAAGACCCACGGGCAGCCTCAAAGACGAGCTGGAGAGTGTCGCTTCTGGGAACATTTAAAAATTTAAATTCATGTTTGGCCAAGCTTTGCTTTGGGGCTTACTGGCGGCGGCGCAACAGGCCGCAATCCGCTTACGGCGCGGCGACACATTAAAATCGCATACATTATGCAGAGGGGGCCTCCCTACAACCAACCTACCCCAATCTCCCCCAGGGGCGGACTGCCACTTTGGTAATATACTTATGAAAAGGGCTCATGATGGCAATGTTTGATGAAAATATAAGTTATACGTGGGAATTTCTTTTAGCAGAATTACATGAACCCATAATGCATAAACCTATGTCATCGGATACACAGATGCAACAACTTTTTTAGCAATGATTACAGATGAAACAGCTTTGTTAGCAATGATTACAGATGAAACAACTTTGTTATCAATGATTAAAGATGAAACAGCTTTGTTAGCAATGATTACAGATGAAACAACTTTGTTAGCAATGATTACAGATGAAACAACTTTGCTAGCAATGATTACAGATGAAACAGCTTTGTTAGCAATGATTACAGATGAAACAGCTTTGTGGGACTGAAATGGGATATTTATTTTGAAGTACTTAAAGAGTATAATTTAGGAATTATTGCACGAGAATACAACAATGTAAATATGAGTCAGAGTAGAACTATTGAAACAATATAATAAGCATTCCAACTGCCTACATTAAAAATATAAGTTAGAATAGTGGAATATTTCCAGCAGTTTATAAAAAATCTATCGTATCACCAATTTTTAAATCTGGCAGCCCTAACGACGTATCAACCAATGTCACTTGTATCAATTATTGTAAAAAAAATGAAAGGGTCGTCAAAAAGCAACTCATGTATTATATTGAAAAATATAAAATACTTAGTCTTAGCCAATTTGGATTAAGAGAGAAGCTATGTACTTGTGCTGGACATTGACGAAAATTCCATCCAACGTCAACGCCGTTATCATTGACAATTTTCCACTATTGAGAATAACCGTTAAAAATAACGCCAACGTTGAAGCAACGACAATGATTACATGCGATTGACTTGAATTTTTGCAAAATATATATAGTACCTGCTATCTACACACATTATTATGATTGTCAAAAAAGTCACTGTACTACCAATTTATAAAAATGGAAGCAAAAACGACATTTAGAACTACCAATAAGTCATTAATTGATAAACTAAAGTTCTTTAAAACTTAAGACAAGATTTTGGTGCATAGTGCAAAGGGTAACAATTATTATTTTTATAAACAATAATTATTAATCTAAAACACTCATCCAAATTGAAAAAACCTTCCGAGCAAAGATAAATGTCGCCGGCAGGACACGAACCCGCATCCTTCTAATGTCCGGTTAGATGCTCTACCGTTGAGCTACGTCGGCTTATCGCAAGCCCGCCAAGTTAATAAATATATCTAATAATAATAATCTTAATAATATAATAATAATCTTGGCGGGCTTGCGATAAGCCGACGTAGCTCAACGGTAGAGCGTCTAACCGGACATTAGAAGGGTGCGGGTTCGAGTCCTGCCGGCGACATTTATCTTTGCTCGGAAGGTTTTTTCAATTTGGATGAGGGTTTTAGATTAATAATTATTGTTTATAAAAATAATAATTGTTACCCTTTGCGCTATGCACAAAAATCTTGTCTTAAGTTTTTAAGAACTTTAGTTTATCAATTAATAAATATTTGACAAGTCAAAGCAATTTTCACCAATAAAATGTAGACATAATTTGTCTCGACGCCATCTATTTTGAGGGATTTAGCCGTTACAAGCCTCTCTCATACTAATAAAGTTGGTTGTTTACAGGTGAAAATATAATAAAAAAGAGTAATTATTGAATGGAACACTAGTATATATTGATTAACTTGGCGGGTTTGCAATAAGCCGACGTAGCTCAACGGTAGAGCATCTGACCGGACATTAGAAGGGTGCGGGTTCGAGTCCTGCTGGCGACATTTATCTTTGCTCGGAAGGTTTTTTCAATTTGGATGAGTGTTTTAGATTAATAATTATTGTTTATAAAAATAATAATTGTTACCAATAAGTCTATTAAACACATTTTCAAAAATTCTCGAAAAAGTTATGAAAAAACAAATTGTACAGTATCTGGAAAACAAAAATAAATTACCTTCCACACAGTACGGTTTCAAATAAAACCTAGTCCGCTTCAGCTCAGGAATCCCTAGTGAGGACGACTAAGAAAAACATTACAAATTGTCTTTAAATCAGCTCTTTAAAATTTTAAAAATTAAAAAATATGTATTGAGACAAAAAAAAATTCCATGCAATCACTTTGATTATTGTTTGCCATTTTGTTTATGTACTTATGAAAGCACTTCACCTAACTATTCCCAGTTCAAACACACTAAACGTTTATTATTTTGCTTTATGCAAATAATTATTTTGTTCACTACATGAATCACATCTAATATCACTATTTTATTTCTCTTCTCTAATCTACAATTACAAAAATCTATGTAGGTACTTTGTTCTACTAAAACTAACTATTTAAACATATAACATACTATAAATTATTAATAAATGCCGATCCAGCATCAATTATTTGCGTAATAGGTATTTGCACTTCGGAAGTAAAAAAATAACAAAAACATATCGAATACGCGCGACAAGCCAAACTAAACATGTAGGATATTGATACAGCAGTCGGCAATGACGACACTAACAAAAAATAATAAATAACGATCACAATCGTATCAGGGAATCCCTTTTAATGGGAGATACTCGTACACCTAATAATAATCCTGTAATAACATTGAAAGTTGAAACTATGTGATGATGTTGGTCCGTTGGTAGGGGTTGGATATTATTAGTATTGATAAATAATTACGCTCCGTTATAAACAATATCAGTTGAATTTTTGCTTGCCAACGATAGATTTGCTTGACGCTCGGCGCTACGTATCGGCCGTTTGGAATGCCAAAATCCAAAACAAACGTACAGTAGAAAGGTAAATAACCAAAAGACCATTCCAAATTACGCATAATTATGTTCACGGAGTGTAAATTGTTTATCCTTTAATCATTGTAGAAAAAAATATTATCATAACCTAAATGAAATATGAAAACGGAAAAAATGACAGGAAATAAAAAGATTTCAGTCGCATCTGGGACAAAATCTGACATCTGAAATCTTTTTATTTTCTGTCATTTTTTTCCGTTTTCATATTTCATTTAGGTTATGTTAATATTATTTTCTACAATGATTAAATATTAAAATGAGGTTTTTAAATCTCAATAAAAATAATTAATAATTAAAAACTGTTTGTCCTTTGTTTATTTATTTCGCTTTAATACTGCTAATAACAATAGGTACCTGGGGGCCAAGTCTGTATTTTATGCGTTAGCTAATGCATAGATAACATATTTTGACAGTTTTTATAAACGCAACGTCGTCTCTTGCGTTTGCGTTACGGATTTTTTCTTAACGTAAACGCAAACTTAACTTGTTAGCGCAATACGGACTACCTAACTGTCAAAATGAGTTATTTATGGCAGTTTTAACATACGTTAGCTAACGCACAAGATACAAACTTGGCCCTCTGGCCAGTTGATTCGATGACTCCGTTGATAAATATTCGCAATTCGATATTATATTCAATTTATTAACTGTTAATGCTATATTTTTTCAATAGCGTCATGTTTTGGCGGTATTTGGCTATTATTTCCAACGGCTAGTTATAATTTGATACAGTACTACTAGGTACACATGACGTCATTGCAGAACTAACTTCAACTTTATATCATAGAAAGGATTTTTAAAAAAATGCATATTTCGTAGGGCATTTGATAGTATCTCACATACAAAATTAATTAACAAATTAAATGTTATCGGAATTATTGGCAAGGTTGGGTATTGGTTTCAAAGCTGTCTAACACAAAATGCCAAAAGGTCAAATTAAACAACTCACTCAAGTGAAACTGGCATTTTGGATTTTGGAGTCCCCCAAGGGACTGTCATTGGACCTATTTTATTTATAATGTATGTCAATCAATTGCTTAAACTATCCTTTTATGGTAAAATTATGTCTTTTTCTGATGAATTATCGAAAAAAAGACATTGAACGAGATTACTAGTGCAGCCAATCACGACATAAAGATTATGAATGCTTCGATAACAACTTATTATCGCTGAACAGAGAAAAAAATATTATGTCTCATTTCTCTATAAGAGAAAGTAGCAAAAAATTTCATTAGCATAACCTATAACAACATAAGTCCACTCTAAAAATTGCATAAATGATATTACATGTAATACGGATTGAATGAAATATCTTGAAATCATAATAGATGAAAATGTTAAATAGAAATACCATATCAACATCAATGAAGAACGAATTAGAAAACATATGAGTCTTCTATAACATCCGCAATATATTAAATAAGAAAACAATTAAAATGGTATATTATACACTAATTTAGTCCCTTTATATGGCATTATTCGGTGGGGGGCGTATTAAGCCTCTCTACAGCCAATAATTACAATTTAAAAAATGATCATTACAATCGTCATTAAAAAATATGCGACTTTTCGGAAATTTAATGTAGCATCTATTACGGAATTGTATAAAATTCACCGCACTGATATGATGAGTAATAGATTCAAAACAAATGGTTTAATAGTCATCCCAATGCCAATTGTATTTAGATATATATGAACAATTTAAAGAGTAAATTAACACCTTGAACTTGGATAATGATATATTATACCCTTAATGTATACTATCTATTATAAAAATTATTATTTGATTTTTTTTTTATTATTATTATAAAATTATTTAGTTGATTTATGTTTAATAAGTTTTTAATATTGTTTACATATCACCTATTATGCATTATTTTTCATTATGTATGTAAATACTCCTCCCATGATCACGAGCTTCTGAAGCTCAACTTATGGAGAGTAGAACAATAAGAAAGAGAAAAAAAAATTACATTTGCATTATATTTGTGTAACGTTTTTTGTAATAAATAAAATAAGTAAATATTGATGTTGTAGTAGATGAGCTACACTTTAGATTTTTGACGATTTATAAATAAAATAAATTTAAATGTTCGCTTAAATCACAGATTTGGCAAAACTTTTACACCAATTAGGTCGCTAGTGTAAAGCGCCGTTAATTCTTCAGATGGGGGTAGTTTGTGGAGAAACTTTGAGATTTAATCGGAAAAGGTGCCTTAGACACCGTTATTTAAAAGACCGGAAGGTACCTACAGCGGTACCATATTTACGCATGTCGTTGTTTAAAAGGTCCCACTAAAACTTGTCTAAACTCCAGTATCCTGCCGGGCAGTCCGCCTCTGCTGCTCTCCTTCCCCTTCCCGATTCCCGGGAGCCAGGAGCCAGGAGGGCGGGGAAGGCAGGGAAGGCGGGGCTCCAGGACGAAGGCGGCTTAAGCGCTCTTCCAGCCCGGAGAGCTGCGCTAAATCACTTCCTCAGAATGCTTTATAATGACAGCTTTTCCACGTGAAATTTAAGGTAAGAACATTTTTTTTCTGAAACCATCGATATTGAGGCGCAAAGAATTCCTTTTATCAATATTAAACACACATTTTCTTATATTGGTTTTTCGGCGTGGAAAGGCTTTCCATTTCCGTTGGTGTTCCGATATCCGAGTATCTGAAGCATTTACCGTGTTACTTTTAAAAAATATATATTTATTAACAAATAAACAATATCCTTGTGCGTACATGCACTCGTATTATTATGCGTAAAAAATTAATATTTAAAAAATAATCTTCTGAAATCCAGACAAGCGATAAAGTTCCTCCCCAAACACATTGGGATTAAATTAACGTCCGTGTAACGATTTTGACGAAAGTATAATACATGCCTATACCGTGTGAATTTTGCAGGATGTATTGTGTTATAAAATTTACGATACACCAGCAACCAACGCCATAAGCAAGCCCGTTGCATGAATATTAAATTTTGTTGCCCGCAGTAAATATTCTATTGGAATGGGTTTATTTTCGATTGAGGTACGCTCTCTTAAGCGAAGGTAAATTAACTTTAACTATAATTAATGGGTATAGTATTTTATTAAACTTTATTATCGTATATTTAAAAAATTTAATGATTCACTTGATTTTCTTTTATATGGGAGTTATCCCATACCCACTATCCCATATCCCATACCCCCGACCACTTTGATTCCATATATCGCCGTCCACTTTTTTAAAGGAAATTCCCTATCGAATTACATCATTTCAAAATGAAACTGGTAAATTGTTTTTTTTCTCTGAAAATAAATGGTGAATGGCTTGAAGCACAACCGAATCAATATGATTGGTGAGAAGCACAGACTCTAACATGCAAAATGAGAGACTTTCCAATTCTTATAAAAATGTGTCATCTTTCGTTTAACATTTTATTAAAATTTGATACAGTGCATAAAGTGCACTCAATAGCAACATAAAGCATGTCGCGATATTATTTTTAATTATTAATTTGATCACATAATTTTGTTTGGACATAATCTTGATGGTCGGCTCTATAAGCCGAATTTTGAACATGATCATTTATAGAAATTTGTGTTTTTCATCATTTTACTCCTTTAAATATAATAATTACAGTTTTTTGTTTACTTTATATCTTATATGTTCTGTTCAACATAAAGTAAAGTTTTTTTTATTCCGCGTACGCATAAATTCTATTCATTAAAAAGCTTAGGCGGTCGGCACTACACAGACTCCCCCTACATAATGAAATAAAATATAATCAGTTCTAAATTTTAAAATGTCACACATACGCACAAGTAAAATAAATTATTTAATTGTTAAAATTTCTTTATTAAGGATTTTTTTTTTCAAATATTTGTAAACCGCCATCAATTCGCTATACATAACATCGCAAAAACGAGAATATATAAAATAAACCAAAAATTGTAGATTAACGTGGTCATTCTTTTTGTAATAAAAAGTAAATTTATAGCGACCTGTGTAAGACAACTTATTTATTACGGTGCAATGTCTTTTCAATGTCATCCGCTCAACCAAACCACACGAGTTTTAAAAATACCAGTTTTTCGATATTCGACCTTGTCTTGTATAAGGAAGGACATGTCCACGGGTTTATCGTTCCGATACCAGCTGACAAAAAAATATTACCCGATTAAATAATCATCATTTTCTGTCTGTCGAATTGGGATAGCGGGAAACTATAATTAAGGCGTTGCAATGGGAAGTAATGCAAAATCATTTTGTTTTGGATTGAAAATTTGATGACCTAGAAATATCATGAATGATTTAATTAAATACTGCAAGTAGAACATACCTTCATTTTTTTATGAATCTTTTATAAGCTTAGAAAAAAAATGAGACCTAAAAAAAAATTAAAGGTCGAAATCTCCTACTTACGAATCCTTTCTCGTGTTTTCATATTGTTCACTGTGGCACATTAAGTTTTTTAGAATATGACCGAAAAACATTTTAATATTTTTATGTATGAGCTTTACAAAATAAAGTAAAACAAGTAATTTGGAGTAAATCGAAAAATGCGGCGGGTGTTAAGCGGGAATTTCAAACCTTTTAGCCACCTGCATAAGGAGTGCGTGATTTCGTTCCAATTTCACCAAGTGTATTATTGAGAGTGACAAGTGATGAAGAAGAGACATTGGATAACCGTTCACACTTACTTCTTTCTTCTCGCACCCTCGTGCCGTATCTTTGATACTAGACGTCAATATAGCACGGTCGTTTCATTAAGTATATAGATATATTTATATAATGGATAATTTGAAACTATGAGGAAGCAAAAACATACAGAAACAAGATGCGGTGGCGAATCAGCCGCCAATCATTTCGTTGCAATTAAAATCTTTACATTAAACGGTCAGCACCCAAAAATACATATTTTGCATTCCATATTTTGTTGAATGTATTTTTGCAAATTTTGTAAAATTTACAAATTGATGAATTAATTTCTACAAATATATACTTAGGCGTTTTTTAAAATCTGGTCTAATCAGGTCGGTATAATACAGTGATGTGCAACCCGCGGCCCGCGAGCCTTTACATACGGCCCACTTGGCTAAATAAAATAAATAAAAATAAAGAGAACTAATAATTTCTCAGTTTTACCTTGGGCCTAAAAAAATTTTTGTCTGCTGTGCTTTCTTAATGGGCACCGTATAGTGTATATGTATATAAGGAAGGACATGTCCACGGGTTTATCGTTCCGATACCAGCTGACAAAAAAATATTACCCGATTAAATAATCATCATTTACTGTCTGTTGAATTGGGATAGCTGGATGCTATAATTATTATATATATATATATATTATAGGGTCCATGATGATGTTTTGGAAAATACAGAAGTAACGGAAGTGAGTTATTTATTTTCTTATTAATAGCAATCCTTCCGATTTTCGGGTGCTATGATCAAAATATGGTTTCCGTTCTGTTTTAAAATATACGATAGTGTATCGCGAGAAACTTGAACTTGACGATTTTCAATATTTTTAATCAATAACCCAAAATTGCAAGTTTAAATGTTTTTTTTTTTAAAATTACATGCTGTTGTGAAAAATTTATGCGGTATCTAATTTAGCATTAAGTTATTATGAAATGCGATAGTTTAGGTAGGTACCTACAAACTCCAGACAGTTGCGACCTTTGTACTATATTCACATTTAAAAAAATTAAAATCTACACTGGGGATACGACCGATTGAAGAGTTAACCATGACAGGGTGTAGGTACCCTACCCTATGCGGCCAGCGAACATTTTGAAAATTGATGATAGTGATTCTCCGGCTAAAAAGGTTATGCATCACTTTTATAATGTGTACTTTATTAGTAAATGTGTAGGAGTCGTCCAATTATCAGTGAAGAGTATTCAACATTTCTAGGCGAGGAATTCCGCCATAAATTAACAGTTTCATTAATAGTAATGCTGATACATTTGTTCTAAAGGGAATAATAAGGAAAATCGTCTATTTTGTAAATTGATACGTATAATTCCCCCGTAATATAGATTACTCAGTCCGAAAAATCGTATAACAAATACGCAATAACGTGAAAAAATTTATCCATTTAATACAAAACATAATAGACTATAATATGTTTATCCGCCTTATCGCCGTTATTATTTGGGAATCTAATAAATTCTATATTCCCTGCTCCATTACATTAAATATGAATGCGATAAATTCCAAAGAGGAGTAGTACCTATGTGTAATCGCATTAAAGACATTCATTATTCGGGAAATATCGGAGATCAATTTAATTTTCCAGTCGATTTCTCCTCATCCTCTGTACGGTTCTGCCCCACCTTCGTTGTATGGAGATGCCCCATCTTCGACTGTTCGCTCTTGCCCCTGCTTCCCATGCCTCCCCTGCTTACATATTATTGCCATACAGAATGAAGACATCACCGGGAGATTAAAATCCAGATAATAACAAATATTTTAATGCCAGAATAAAAATTTCACATATTTTTCCACTTAGCTTTCCAGTAACGCCTGAAATTAAATCACTTTATTTACGTAAAAGGTGCGGAGGTAACTTTATTTGTATTTTATTTTTAACGTCTTCTGCCCGAATTTATTTATACAAAGGTAGCAGCCAAAATATCTATGGGAATTAATTGAGGGTGATATTGACGGTTCTTAAAAAAACTGACGTATGCCAGTGAGGCATGGAACTGGCAGAGGAAGGATGAAAGTAGACTGAATGCTGTATAAATGAGATCTCTGAGACGAATGTGTGGTAAAACCATGTATGATCGTATGAAAAATGTTGAGATTCGTAAAGAATGCAAAGCTGATGTAAGCGTAGTGAGCAAGATCAAGAAAGGGACGCTCAGATGGTTTGGGCATGTAGAGCGAATGAACGAAGAGAGGAGTGTAAGGAGAATATATGATGCGAATGTGAATGGAAGGAGAAGCCGGGGACGTCCGAGGAAGACATGGCACGATCAAGTGAATCAAATACTTGAGTCGGCCATGTCAGAAGTCGGAATAACAGAAAAGAATGTATGAGACGTTGTATGAAAGTGAATGAAGCAAGAAGTGTATGCCAAGATCGAGTTATTTGGCGGTCCGTCCTCTCTGCTTACCCCTGCGGGGAAACGGCGTGATGGTTAGTTAGTTAGTTAAAAGTCGAAGTATGATTCCGATAAAGATGACGGGATGGATTGGCATAGAGCGCAAGTCCTGGGTTCGAATCCCAGCTGCTACCGTTATCTTTCTCTTTTCTATCTCTTTTCGTTTTCGTGTTTTGTTTATTGTCTTCAATGATTATAAAAATATTACAATGAGGTTCATAAGCTTCAATAAGTTATTCTAAAAAAAAACTTGCGACAATGTTCATAATGATTAGATAATTCAAATACTTATTGCAAAATACATATGTTTTAGATGAAACGGTGTGTAATAAGTTTGTCACGATAGCTCACTGATTAGAGGTTTTCTTTAATACTGCTTCCCAGTAACCACCATTTTATATAGACTTTCATCCTATTTTAAATTATTTGTTTACTTAGACGCCCATTGAGCTTTTACATATATAAATATACTGAAAAATTATAGAGAACTTATTATAATTTACTTATTATGTAACAATTCTTAACTAATCAGTTAAGGATTAATGCGTAACAAATAGTTGCATATATATTTGCCTTTTAAAGGAAGCAATGTTATCGAATTTAAATATGAACAGAAGTTCATTCCCCACACGATGCAATCTCTTTGAACAAGAATTATAAACAAAATTAGTGCCTGAAGAAACTACATAAAATGAAACATTGGGTTCTTGTGTCGTATTTATTAGGTACATAATAATTAATCATACTCGGCAGGTTGGGGTTGTCTAACTGTCGATTAATGATTTTAAATAATAATTTAACTGATAAATGAATTAAAAATTACTTTGTATTCATCACTTTATTAATATGTACATATCAACATGTTTCGAAAGCGATGCTTTCCTCATCAGGAATATTTATTTATTTTAATATGTATTCTATATATTTCTGATGAGAAAAGCATCGCTTTCGCAACATGTTGACATGTACATATTAATAAAGTGGTGAATACTAAGTAATTTTTAATTTATTATTCATAATGACGCCACAAAGTGAATACCAATCGTTTGTAGAAATTATAATAATATAATTATTCCAACATTAGTAAGATTGTGATTATGAAGTGACTGTGATTGTGATTCTTATTATTACATATTTTAATTAAATTAAAATGGAAGTGCTCCAAGAAAAACATATTTTGGCCGCTCTTACTCCTTCCGAAAGTTTAGCAATACTATTGAGTCCTGAACCCAATAGAGTCAATATACCATGATATTATATTATCTTAATTTAATAAATATCGTTTTTTTCAATAATTAGAGGTCTATTCACATCTACCAGCACCGCACAGTGCAGAACAGTACAGTACAGACACGACAACATTAGTTATCTATATTATCTATGAACACATTCATAATACAGCGTACGTAAACGTAACGTATCCGCACATGTCGGCTAGTATATTTTGACGTACTGGTGGCTGCTTGTGATGTCTGCGCATGCGCAGTTAATATTAATACATACGTCATTAGACGCAGATTTGGCTTAAACCGAGAATGTGGATAACTGATTGAATTGGTCAGGAAATTTAGGTTATAAAATAAGAATATATATGGGAAATGGGATTATAAAATCCTCAAATATGTTGTGGCGGGCACTAACGTTCAGTTGTGAGTTCAGTTGACAGCCGTACTCACGTCTATGCTGTGTAAATATTCGCGTCTCTGTCGTGCCTGTACTGTTCTGTTCTGCACTGCGCGGTGCTGGTAGATGTGAATTACTGTATTACGTATTAATTTATTCAGCTGTTTAACGTTTGAAAAGATTGGTTACTGTTTTCAAATTCCAACTTTGCGTTCAGAAAAACTGAAAAATTTAATCTCCTTCCTGAAAGAATATCGCCAGATATGGTTTACTACTTGACGGCTTAGACAAAGCTTCCGAAAGGCGAAACAGATGTCACGTTCAAAAATAAACATTCCTAGCCTAACCTAAACAGTTAACGACTTTGTGGGTCGAGTTTGAAACAAAGAAAAATATACCACGGCCAAACGATAAGTCCCTTAATCGGGCAATGTATGACAGAAATATTAGCCCAAAAATGGGTAGAAGAAAGTAGGTACTCGTAAAAGGCAATTTGTTATTTAATAAGCAAGAATAAAAAAGAAAAACATTGAAAAAAATTGTTAGGAAGCTAAAATCTAGCTAAAAAATCCATTGACATGAATCATTTTCGCAAATATATTTTCCTCGTGTTCGTGAAATATTTCATCCTTTCCGGGGAAACCTTAGGTGATAGAAAATTGTTACACTAGACGAAATTGCGTCGTCAAGTTGCCGGCATTTTTCCATTACATCGAAAATTGGAATCTCTTGGGAAAGCCAAACCTCTTGGCTCTTTATCGTCTTCAACAACCACGCATAGCGGAAAAACAGTCTAACAAATTTGAATGCTGTTCATAGAAAATCTAAATCGTCACTACAGAATCACTTGATCTTTCAGACAAAATAAAGTGCCATTTTTACCTGCGCCATATTTTCGGAGCGATTTTCAGGACCTTCTTGATGAAGTGTAATAATTCGGTCAGCTTTGCGACACTTTGTGAAAGTGTTGAAGTTTTTGTTGGTAGAGTATTAGGACACATTTGCAAATGGTTTGTCATTTTATTGATTGCTTTGGTGAGATTTGCGTTTGGTAGACGTGAACTTCTTAATATGGTTTCGAAACTCCCGCCATACATTTTGGAGGTAATGGGATTTCTTTACCACGAATTTTCCACATTTTCTCTGCTTTGTCGCTAAAAAGATAATAATTAATTCTTTAGAAATACGATTTCAAGTACTAGCGGTGCCCACTATTGAATTAAAATCTTTTAGACATTTATGATATAAGAGAGATATTATTTCAAAAATTCAAATGTTCCTTCTTCAGGTTAATGAAAAAGAAAAAAATATGCTTTGCTTTTTTAAAGTTTTTATAATTATAATGATAACTGTTATTATTTATATATTTTCAAATGACCGCTTCATTAATAATAATAATAAAATTATAACTTTGTGATGTGATATTATAATTTTAAAATAAAATAATAACATGTGATGTGACATTATAATTTTAAAATAAAACAATAACTTTGTGATGTGATATTATAATTTTAAAATAAAATAATAACTTTGTGATGTGGCATTATAATTTTAAAATAAAACAATAACTCTGTGATGTGATATTATAATTTTAAAATAAAATAATAACTTTGTGATGTGGCATTATAATTTTAAAATAAAACAATAACTTTGTGATGTGATATTATAATTTTAAAATAAAATAATAACTTTGTGATGTGGCATTATAATTTTAAAATAAAACAATAACTTTGTTTACATCACTTTTATGCTTCTTCAGAGTAGTATACTACTAAACTATGATACACTATATACGTGTGTTATACATTTATACAAATGGGCAGGTGATGGCCCAAGGGTGGGGGTACTTTGTTGATTGTGAATATTTTAAGTATTCGGTATTTATTTAAATTTATTTGTTATTAATGAGTCTAAAAATTCCTATTCCATTTTTATGCAGTAAACTAATGCCTGTATTTTTATTGAATTTGTGGTCTGTTTCTGAAAGGTGGTTGGCAAATTCCGAGAACCCATTATTATCAAGACATCTTAAGGTGTTCTTTTACCCGGAAATTACGCGACGTTTTCGCCTACATAAAAAAGCAGGGCAATCGTTGCATTAAAGTGAGTAAATGCCCGAGTGGCCTTAGATATCTTCTTTTATTTTAAAATATTATGTTTTCATTTCATTATAAGAGTAAACATTAAATTAAATTGAAGTTCGATAAATTAATTTTGAACAGAATAAATATAAAATTATTGGGATTATAATAGTTGCCCTGAAGAAGGTTATTTGTGAAAATTCGAATACCCTAAATAATTTCTAATATGCCTCCAAAAAATCCCAGCTACAGTCAATGGTTGAGTAAAAATCGATCAATGATCAATGATCAATTGGTTTTATGTTTAAAAGATCTGTAGAATGTAGGTTCTTACTACCTACCCCTAATGTATAAAAACACACCCTTATTTCTTGGTATACTTTGTTCATTACATGTACAAGAATAGAATGACAAAATAGCGAAAAATGTACCTAAACTACATAAAATAGGTACATTAATTCAGTAACAAAGGGATATCTCTTTAAATTACATAAAGATCTTTAACAACGCAAATATTACAGTAGAATTAAGAAAATTCGTATTGGGTATTTGTTTGTAGTTGTTAAAGTAAGTATATAATGGTAACAAGAGTTTTTTTTTAAATTAATATCATATTTCATTGCTTCTATCTCTCTTATTTCGAAATTGACCTTTAACGTAGGTAGGAATATAACGAATATATGGGGGATTGACATATTATTAAAACGGTATTATAATACACCCCGCTGCGCTGACATTGTTGTATCACAAAGTAACCATGTCCAAAACTAATGAAAATTCTTAAGCAATATCCGGTACCGCTGGTCTTCCCTCATTTCACCTCTTTCATCATTCTTCCTCATCTGCTTCATCTTTTCTCATATAAAACGTTGTACGATTTCTTTTCCTTCGTTTTATTTTTTCATTCATCCATTCAAAAACTCTTTGATCTTTTTAAAATAACATATTATGCGAAGGGGAATTGAGCACATTTTTTGTCCATGTAATTAAGTGTGGAACTTTCTTCGAAATCTAATCCCATCTGCCAAATACCATTTGAATGTGGAAACTGGCGGTAAAAACATAAATTACGCTAGCGGCGCCACCGTCCGCAAAGTTAAGTGTATAAACTGTTTTTAATATGTAAATATCGACACGTTTCGGAATCGAAGCTCCCCTCATATAAGGTAAGGTGGTAATAAGTTGTTAAAAAAATTATAAATTAAAATTAAAATGTTGTCGTAAATTCTATATGTAACACTCATTATATCCATTTTTAGATATTTACATATTAAAAACAGCGGTTTAAACAAATTAATTGTTATTAATTTATTAATTATGACTCCAAAAATTGATTAAACATCTTTTGAAGAAAAAAATTATTACTATCCCTCAACATGTTGAAAATCCTCCCTTGGTCAGTTTATTATTTTCTTTATTCTTCAGTAATCCCACGTCCATCAGCTTTCATCCGCAACATCCAACCTGAACAGGCTTTCCCGCCCTTCCCAACAAAGGAAACGACAATATGACAAAAGACTACCACATCGCTTCCTTTATCCCACTACCGCGTCCACAACGACCAAAGTCGAAAGTACCTAACTGGAGAAAATATCCCCTACGTTCTGGCTACACTGAGATAGAATTTCTCTCAGTACCTCTCATTTTCTCCGAGACAGAATTTTCTCTTAGTTCGTTCTCATTTTGAAAAGCTTCGTTCTGGTTCGATTCTTGGTGCTTCTTAAGGGATTTGTAGGTCTTAAATAGTTCGACCTATGTCGGATAATCAGTCACCGCATCGCCATGTTGGCTTTTGTTGTCGAAGAATATGTGGAATTATGATTTTGCGAGGGGCTTTACGTACACCTTGCGTCTGTGTGTCAATATTTTATTAGTTGGGTAATTATTTCATGGGTATTAATGCTGATGCGAAGCGCGCATTATTCGAAAACTGGGATGGTGTTTTAGTTATTCTCTAAAGATTTTATGAGTGGATTGAGTTTATTTTGTTAAGTTACATTTAGGAAATGCCTACCTACGAAAGAAATGGTTTCAAAGTTTTGTTTTAATTAAAGGTTTTTAATAGACTTCCACTCATTTTTAACATATAACAGAAAAAATTCTTCAATCCGTGTATTATAATTTTGTTTGTTTGAACGTCAAGAAATTACAACGTAACTTGAAAATTTTAATATCATTATTGTTTTCCCTTATCCGTATAATGTGATAATCTTTTTTCTATATGTCAAAATGAATGTTCGTATGTCTGACTTTCATTTTCTATAAAGGTTTTGCTGAAAATAGCACTTTTTGTTTTTAGTAGTGCCGGGAAGGTTTAAAGAGTAGTTTGAATGAAATCCAATATGTAAAACTGTTGCTATAACGTTTTAAAATTAGTATGAAAAACATTGAACCCGCCATGTTAACCGTTAACCCATAGATATACCACTCTGGTTAGCCACATATTACATATTCAAAAGAAGAAGGTTTGTTGGAGTAGAATATTTTCAAAATGGAAAACACAAGTAGGTACCTACTTAAGAACGTTATTATTTAGATATATTTTGAAAAAATATATGTTAGGAATGAAGTAAAATTTTCTAATTGTTTATTTGTTTGTAATAGTCATCACAAGGCATTACTTTCGCTGTCAAATCAATTATGGCATCCAAACGACATGCAAGAATTCACAACTTCATAACTTTATTCCAAAAAAAAAATTATCCCGACCAAGGCCGGGTACACATCAGCTAGTTTCTTATATTGAAAGACATAAAAAATACGTTTTCTGCTTGGAAATATGATTAAATGGTATTAAATTTATCGAGTTTTTGGCTTATGAGTACAAAATAATACTGAGGGAAAAAATGATTAATTTATTCATTAAACCTTGTCAATGTGTTTCCCGGCATTCTTGTGTTATTATCAACCGGTTTTCAACTAGTATTATAAAATATAACGATAATTTCTTTTGATAACTTTTCCAGAATTCAGCTTACAAAAATGTAGCTTATACCTCCTTACATTAAAGAAGCTGAAAGTAGTAAAGGTATCTATCTACCTGCCATCACACATTACTTATTAAAACGTCAACGTTCCAGTATTTTCTAACTCGGAATAATCCTTTGAATACCTGCTCTGACGATTTTCGTAATAAAGAATACCAACCAAGAACAAGAATAATATCAGGGAGTCTGGGGTATATAAGATCCCTCCCCCCTCCATCCTCCCTTTTCCCTTCCACGCTCCGTCCTCCGACCATTCCCGGGGGAGTCCCCTAAGATTGGCACTTAAAAGGTATTCTTGAATAAGAGCAATATTCAACCTTTTGTCAAATACAATTTACTCCTCGATGGACACACTTGAAAAATATACAAGTTTATGAATAGAGCATCCTATTAAAGAAATAAATACTCTTTTTTTCTTGCGACGCCAATAATTTAATATCAATTCATAATTATAATTTATTATTATTGAGATTTTAAAAACCTCGTTTTAAATATGAGGTTTTTTTTATTTACCCAGATGCGACTGAAATCTTTTTATTTTCTGTCATTTTTTCCGTTTTCATATTTCATGTAGGTTGTGTTAATATTATTTTCTACAATGATTAAATATTAAGTATCGATTAGTTATGATCCCCTAGTAAACGACCATGCATTAAACCGGTCAGTGACTGAGTTGGCATCGCGTTTGGGTTTCACCCAGGCGTCGTGAGTTCAATTCCTTGGTTGGCCAAGTCGACACAGGAAACATCTTCCGCTTACTGTGATGTTAGTAGGAGATTTTCAAATATTGTCGGGTTAATCACAACCAGGGAATATTTGTCTTTCTTTTTAAAAGAAACAAAAACTTCTTAGTATTACGGCTCTTCCCCTTTCATTAACGTCATCAAAAACTAAAACAATAATTGAATTAAAATTATTTTTTTTTTTTTTAATTGAGATTCTTATCTATTTGGAAATGATCAATTATATATAAATAAAAACATTTCGAACATTGCTATTGTTTATATCCCGTACTATTGTTCTTTGAAGGATCCATTTGAAACAAATTGATATATTTTAAACGATTTGTTTACTTAAAATTTACCTAAAGAATCATCACTATTAAAAAAACTGCATAATATTTCATTTTAAATGTTCACGTAATATCTATATTTTTTTTAATCATTGAAGAAGCCAATATTAACAAATAATAAATGAAACACGAAATCGAAAAAACCACAGAAAATAAAAAGGTATCAGTCGCATTTGGGAATCGAGTCCGGGACTAGACTTCTGTCTTACCGACTGTGCTGATGAGAGACCAGTTCACTTTACGCCATCTTCATCGATATCATACCTCAACTTCAAGACTTGTCAATATTATCCTCCATTAAATCCCATATTATTGGTTGCTATCTTTATGATGATTACCCGAATATAATTTCAATCTAGATTAATGGAGGATAATAAGATTAATTAGGATATATTTGATAACGAATTCGTTTCATACACGGTTTTCGACTTCTGAGCTTTTAGACACAACATATTCAAGTACACGTTTGGAAACAAAGGCACATTTCCCAAGTCGTTGGTATTTTATTTTTCTAAATAAATTATGGCTCTTATCCTAGTCTACAAGAATACAGGGTTATTTGTTTGCGTTTACTCTACGTCTGTTGTAATCCTTCTACCGGTATACCGTATAGTGCCTCCTTTGAAATATCGGAAATATTCTCGGAAGAGTTTATAAACATATTTGTTTTTTATGATATTTTTTTACTGATAAATTTCTACCATAAACCCGACTCAAAAACATGAAATTTTTAACCGATGGCTAACGATTTTTTTTTTAAATTACTAAAAATAATGTTATTTTATGTGTTTATTAATTTATCTTAGCGGATCGTGGTGAAAATATAAGGAAGCAGATGAATATAATTGATAAATTACGATTTCTGTAGCTACGTAATTTACGCAGAAAGAACTGTAAATTGTATTTTTTTTATCCAATGATATAATAAGTTATTATCAACGAATCTCAAACGAAAATTAGATTTGTTAATATGTATTATATTCGGTGATTAAAAAAATATGTATTACTATGGTAAGCGAATACAGCAGCACCAGAATAGATGCTCACTACTGGCGACGCGTCATTCAATGACAGAGAAACAAAATAGAATTCAATATAAACACCGCGACGATCCGAGCTAGTGGAACCATAATCCCTTTCTGGTTGCCGGCAATCAATCATATTAAATAGCACTCCTGCGTTCGCTCCCCCATTTGTTGAATATTTTGCATTAAAACATAAGTGTTAACGTTAACCGTAATAAAACCTAAAGTGATATTAAACAGAGTTACATATTCTGTCCTCATTAATACCTGTAAATGGTGACCCTGGGATTAAAAGTACCCGAAATAAAAATTTTGCAACGGGGGCAGTTAATAATTGTAACAAATTCGAATAAATGCGCAACCAAGGCAAAAAGCGAGTTCAATCCATGTTCAATTATTCACATATACCTTAAATTTACCAATTATATGCAGAGCACTTAATTGCTACACACCCCAGTCATTAAAAAAGTACTGTAAATAGTGAGCGATATAGTCATAAGCCCAACTCAACTCAAAATCCTCTATTCTGTGACGTACTTACAGTTTAGTGTTTTTTCTCCGTATTTATATGACAATGTTTTCTTAATTGATTTATTTAAATGTGTTATATTATTTTGGTAGTGTGAACATAATGGGAAGTGGGGAATAAATCATTTTCTTTACTTTATTAATTAATTTTATATGAGGATCATTTGTACGTTTAAGAATTTCCAATTGTTGAAGTAAATTAAACCTATTTTAACGAAAAGGATATTTTCTTATCCTTAACCCTTCAGGTGCCACGTGTATTTTTTCAAAATGCTGGAGAAGTGTCGATAATCCATGATATATATTTTTTTTATTTTGATTACTTTTATTTATAGACACATGTTTTTAATAATGTTACGTAATTTTAGAACCGTGGGTAACGCGTGACGAATTTTATGGCTCAAGCTATATATCGTTCTGTGGCACTCAAGTACAATAATGTATCGGAACGATATGTCGTTTGGTGGCACCTAAAGGGTTAAGAGAACCACAATCGCCCTCCAGCTGTATATGGCTAGTAATTTTCTCCGCTCACTTTAGTGGTAATTTTGTTATATTTACTAGCTGGTGTGTACCCGGCCTTGCTCGGGTAAAATAATTGATTTGACAGCGAAAGTACCTATCTCCAAATAAAGAAACATTCATTTGAATATTTTATTTCATTCCAACCGTTTATTTTTTTCAAAATATGTCTAAATCAAAAAGTTCTTAAGTAGGTACCTACTCGTGTTTCCATTTTGAGAATATTCTATCCAAATAAACCTTTTTATTTTGAATATGCAATCTGTGGCAAACCAGAGTGTTATATATATGGGCTAACCTAAATAAAACATGGCGGGTTCAATGTTTTCGACACTAAATTTAAAACATCAGAGCAACAGTTTCACATATTGGATTTCATTCAAACTAAACCTTTTATAAACCTTCCCGACACTAATATGAACAAACTGTGCTATTTTCAGCGAAACCGGTCCAGTAATTTTAGAGAAAATCGAGGACAAACAAACAAACAAACTTACTTTTAGTTTTATATATGTATATATATATATATATATATATAAGAGCTATATTTAAACTAATCCATAGTTAAAATGTGCCAACGTGGTTTTGAATAATTCAGAATCTGCAAAAAATAAACAAAGCATTGTCAATTTTTACACCTACTTAATGGTCGTAATGACCAAAAATCGTCTGAAGTCTTTGAATATTCTCAGTTTTTTATTCTACTGCCGAAATACCAAAGTGCATCGAATCCGTGCGCCCAGTGTATGGACGTTATTCCAAATACCAAAAAATTCCCAACAAAGTCACCACTCCCACCCCATAAATACCTCACTCTCAAATTATCTGCCTAGGGGCGAAACACCGATTTTAAGCAACGGCGAATAATAATAAAATTATTATTGTTTCATATAAATTTAGTGACTAAAAATTTTCTTCGTAATAATTACTGAAATACAAGTACTTTATTCCTATCATTATTAATACCTACCGCGTTTAATTTTTGAAATTTGATGTTGTTGAACCTACTGATTATATGACGCGAAAATAAATGTTGCATATAAATGAATGCTAGGTGAATTAAACACTTGAGTCAGTTCATGTCAAGAGTCAGGATAATAGAAAATCATCCATATTCCCACTGTGTAAAATCAACAGTTCATTTGCGCAACACCATTACACACACAAAGGAATAAAGTTGTTCAATAAACCACCTGAAAACATTACAAAAACAAACTACAAACAATTCACGCACACATTTAATTTATTTATTTAATTATTTACGCCCAAATTGGGCTTTACACGTACACTTACATTCTTTTTCCACAAATATACCACTACAAGATTGAACCCTCGTGCTATACGTTAAATATCCTACGTTACATTGGACATAACGTATACTATGTTGTGTTTCTATCCACTAATAAACAAAACTTGTCCCTATGAACTCTATTTTTTTTACTAAGTAAACCACCAATTCTATAATATTATCATGTAAACCATTTTATTATTAATTAAATAATTAAAAATACACTTTGTATACACCACTTCAATTAAAATATATAAATATTCCTACATGTTTCGATAGCAATGCTATCATCTTCAGAAATAAATTAAAATTAAAAAATAATTTCAAGTATAGAAAAATGATAAAAAAATTTAGAACAATAATTTAAGAATATACAAAATATGAGCATAAACAAAAATGAATAAAAGTAGGTAAGTAAAAGATCAAAAATGCTAATAACGAAATAATTATAAAACATTGAATAATACATTTAAATTAGGAATATAAATAAAAATCATTATTATTAATATTAATATGAAAATAAATTTAAGAGATAGCTATTTTAAAAAATATTTGATTATTTATTAAATTTAATTCTTATTTAATAATTATTTAATAATTTTATTATTATTATTCATTATTTCAAGCGTCTTCTTGTAACAATTTAGGAAACATTACTATGTAAACATATAACCCTGTAAACGCAATGTCTTTGTAGTATTGTAAAATGAATTAAACTATATTCGATTTGAATAAAAAAAAAAAAAATTAATAAAATTTAAAAAGCATATATAAATGTGATTGAAGAAGGAGTGTATGCCAAGACAAAGCTGTGCAGCGATCCATCCTCTCTGGGGAAACTGCATGACGTTAAGTTAGTTAATGATAAACAATTATTCAGGTAAGTACTTACGGACATTATATAGAATGAATAATGTATAGGTCGGTACCCAATAGATTCCTAAATAATGGCCTTTTCAAAACAATATGTTGTCACAAAGTACCACGGACCAATAAAACTACTTTACCCGGGTGTGGGATGGTTAAATGTATTATTACACAAAAGTAAAATCCAAAATAATATGTATATAATGGTGTTACACACTTGGTTCAAATAAGACTTAATTGCGTTTCTCTGCAATAAACAAAAGACTTTTATTGATAATAGGTATTTACAATTTTAAGAATAACAAAATAAGAAATTTAAGATCATCAAAATATTCACTCACCTGCAATAAACAAAAGAAACAACATTTAAAGCTTCTATTTCAGGTGTTTTTATCTCCTTAAAAATTATAAAGCATATTGCTACAATAATAAAATTTCGCTCTCGTTAAACGTCACGGCCGTTTAGTGAGTAGTGACATCTAGCGGGCTACCAACTAACCTGTCGGTAACGCGGAAATTAAAGAATTAAGAAAGCGCTAACATTAAGTAATGTGGTTTTCTTTACATGTATGTAAGAACACTTATAATACCTAACAGTATTTTTTTAACTTAATCTATTATTGACCATATTAATTTGCAAATGTATACAATAAATTGTAAATAAATCATATTTACAAATTTATGAAGTTCAATTTGTTGATAACGTAAACTATAATTAAGCAGCACAGAATATTTAATGAAAGATGGCTATATGTATTTAGGAGAGTTTGGTGTTTATTAAAAAAAACATTTCTGACGGTTTTTTTTTAGTAATTTAACGTAAATCAAATTAAATAACAATATTATCAAATTTGATTTACATTAAATTGCTAAAAAAATCAATGAAGTTCTACAAATTAAACAGAAAAACAATTAATATTCCAAGAAGTTGAATTGAATTTTCCCAAAACTGGTACGCAGTTGTTGGTATTTGGGGAATTCTGTGTGAATGTTGGATATTGATTGGAAATTTATTGACAACGCGTGTTTCGCCAAATACATTAATTACCCCCACCCGTCTATTACTCCCACATATATCGATTGAATAATATGTACCCCACTCTCCACATACACGTGCTTAGAATAGGAAGAAGAGGAGGAAGGCTGGGAAGTAAGTGACTGTTCAGATCTTTAAAAAAAACAGGGGCTATAATATCTTGTCCGAATGTGCTCATGATGCTCTGCCTACCTGCCTCATAAAATATTCAGAGATTACTAAAAATTCACTTACCCCTGGCACGTTTAAAAGGTCACTAATAAAACCTACATTTAAAAAAAAAATCTTGATGCTGATGGAATAATGCAGATGGTTACAGCGTATATATCCAACTTTCCTTTTTTGACAAATTGCTAGAGAAAATCGTGGCTAAGAAATTGGTGGAACTTACTGGTTTATTTGCAAAAACTCATTTTATTTAACAGAAGCTGTTCTTTTGTGGATCATTTCAAATCTGTTTCTTGGCATGGGAATAAGAAATTTGGGGTTAGTGTGCATCCTTGACATAGGTTCTGCATTCGATACGGTGGATCACAGCATCCTACTAAATGTGATTGATACCGAATTGGCGTTCGGGGTGATGTACTACAATGGATGATATCTTACCTGTATGGGCGAGTAGGATCAGTGTAACTTTCAATAAACGTACTTCACCTGAAACTTCAATTGACTTTGGAGTTCTCCAAGGTTCCATTCTGGATCCCATTCTCTTCAATCTGTTTTCAAATGGTCATGAACACCTCATTCGCTCGATTGGCTTTGAATCACAAGGCTATGCGGATGATCGTATAATTCTCAAGTTTTGTTCTCCGGATGAAAAACACATCCTAAAATTGAGGTAGTATCACATATTTTCTTGACTCCAGTCCCATACAAATTCGGGGTACTGATATAATTCCTTCCAAAGAAATCAAATATCTTTGTATTAATAGTTGTCTATCTCTTGAGTCGCAAATTTCAAGGGCTGTACGTTCTGACTTTTTCCATCTTAAGTAGATAAAATCAATCAGGAGATGCCTTCCCTCTGATGGAGCTAAAACACTAATAAATTCATTTTTCGTCTCACACATGGACTACTGTAATAGTGAATAATATGCTGACCTCCCCTAGAAACGATTCAATAAGATCCAGTCCGTTTTCAATGCTGCGGTGAGAATAATATCATATCATTTATGGTATCCCTAAATATTGTCCCAAAACTCACCTTCTAATGGATCGCCTTCATTGGTTTCGATGCCGTGAAAGAATAGAATACTGGATTTGCTTAACACCCTTCAAAGCACTGCACGGAAAGGCACCAGCCTATATATCTAAACTATGTCCGACAAGACCCATGAGATCAGCAGATCTTAATGCTGCTAACCGATTAGTTGAACCCCTCAGTCAAACAAACAGGTGTAATATGATCGTGCTTTTCATATATCCAGCCCGGTCATCTGGAATAAGCTTCTCCGAATGTTGCTATCATCCAGAACTTAGCAGAGTTCTAGCGGATCTCAAAAACCAAAATATGAAACAAGACTTCATGCACGTAGAATTTTTTTTTTCTTCTTTTGAACCTCCATAACTTAATTATTTGCGGTTTTCTCCCAGCGTGTATCCATATTATTCAATGGCCTTGGTATCTAATGAAAACCATGTACATAATGACTTAAAATATTATCTTGCTTTTTGTTATTTGTACATTATATTTGATTATTTACACCCTTAACCTACTTATATATAATAATGAATGTTTGTCTGTCTGTATGTCCTCGATTTTCTCGAAAATTAGTAGACTGGTTTCGCTGAAAATAGCTGTTTTAATTAGTGCCGGGAAGATTACGAGAGTAGTTTGAATGAAATCCAATATGTAAACCTGTTGCTATAGCGTTTTAAAATTAGTATGAAAACCATTGTTTCCGCCATGTTGTATTGAGGTTAGCCCATAGGTATACCACTCTGGTTAGCCACATGAAGCGCAATCGTGAAGTCCAATTTTCGACAAGTTTATCGAGCAACTGGGGCCGTATATCGGCAATAACACCGCGAATTTTTACTTCCAAATGGTCCAACGTCTCTGGTTTATCAGCATAGACTAGTGACTTCACGTACCCCCAAATAAAGTAATCTAATGGTGTGAGATCACACGATCGTGGAGGCAAGGTGTTTAAAAACCAAACCTCTAAAAAAAACAAACTATACAATCCACAATTAATACACTTCTCTTGGTTAATCCGTCCAGTGTTTTACTAGCCATTATTATGTTAAAAATTGTTGACAATTTATTATATAATCAAGGTTAAAAAATGTATTATCAGTTATTTATTTTTACAGAGGTCGCCGATAGCGGCGAGTCTTTAATGGACTAAGTATGATAATTGGTAGATTAACAAATATTTATATGCTAAATATTTTAATTTTTCGTTGGTATAAAATTAGGAATTCCCCCTGAGTATTTTTGACTGAAATTATTGATGTTGACTTCAAACCAGCCACATGTATTTTTATTACAATCACTGGATTTTTTTACATGAATAACACAGTTAGAACTATGGCATCCCCGATTGGGGTATCTTGTGAGGCTGAAGGGGGTGAAAGGGTAAGGAGATGCGGAAGAGAAAGGTTGGGAAGTGCCTGCCTATTCAGATCTGGTCACCAAACATGGCTGATAATATTTAAATCAACGGTTAGATTCTGAAAGGTAGTATTTCACCAGGGCGAAACTGCGAGAATCTACCATTCTGGAGCGTGCCACAAAAATATACTATATTTAAATATATAATATTTCCCACATTAATGTTCCCCAAGGGTCATATTTAGGACCTATTTTATTCTAGCTACGATGTTCTTACTATTCTCAACGATGTCCAAATATTAATGTATTAATGTCAAGTAAATAAAACTGCAAGCGCCGGGTTTATCAGTTATCAGTCTGTAGAAACCTTCTTACAGAGGCAACAAAACTACTGATGAAGTCCTATGTAGTTTCACGTTTCGATTACTATAACGGCATTGCCAGCCTAAATATATAAATAACAAACTTCAATTCCTTTTTAATGCTGCAGCAAGCATCAATGGTGTTTCTAACAATTCGCATATTTCAGAACACCTTCGTAACTTTAACTGGTTCAAGTGCCCTGAAAAATTCCAGCACAGTTTCTGCTGGATGGTCTTTAAATCCATCAATGAAATGGCCCCACTTTACATATCCGAACTATTTGTTCCAGGAAACACTGGTCTAATGCAGTTAACTCCTTAGATCAGCATCATCGGCTATCATGAGTCTGATAGAACCTAAGCGAACCTAAACCAAATACGAAAAGTTTGGAATAAAGTTCAGTAAAAATGCTAATAAAAAATATTTATAAAACATTAAATAACAAATTTATACTAAAAGTTAAAAAAATAAATTATTTTTAATATTAATATTAATATGAAAATAAATTCAAGAGACAACTATTTTAAAAAGTATTTGATTATTTATTAAATTTAATTCACTATTAACGCTTTTTCTGATTTCTAAAATTTCAAATTTATCTAATTGTAAAACGCTTGTATCTAAAAATTTTAAACCTTTATTTATATCAAATGAATTATCGGTTTCTAAAATAAGATTTGCAAATTGAGAATAGTTGTTATTATTTAAATACCTTAGGTGTTCCTTAACTCTAATACTGAAAGTTTTTCCTATGTAAAAATAGATGCAATCGTTACAAATTAATTTATATACCTCCGATTTATTTAAAATATTATCTTTATCTTTGTTATTTAAAATATATGTTTTTAAATTTATTATTACTATAAAAAGCTGGTTGGATAGTATTTGAGATGTTTTTGATAATTTAATTTGAGGTATTATTATTTAAAAAACCATATTTTTCTCCACTGTTTAATAACTGATTTTATTAATAATAAAATTATTATTATTATTAGATTATTGATGAAGAAAGCATCGCTTTCGAAACATGTAGATAGATATAAATGTGTATTTATGAAGCGGTGAAAGTAATTTTTTTTATTCATTTATTAATAATGACGGCACAAAGTGAACACCAATCGTTTGAAGAAATTATTAAATTTATCGTTTAAATATTACCATAAAATACAAACTTCTTCTTTGCTTGTGATTATTTATACTTGTTCCGGGTCATTGTTTACACATGTATATATATTTTTTTTAATTTTTCCTTGCATTGCTGCAACACTAACATGCGCACCGTACTGATAAAAAAGTTAAATGTGTAAAGTCCAATATAGGAATAAATAAATAAATAATGTAATGAATAAGAAATTGTGTACACCGCCATTTAATATATAAATATCAACATGTTTCAGAGGTGAAGTTTATATTATTTGATGTTTATATATTAAATAGTGTTTTACACGACATATTATTTTTGTTAATTTGATTAAAAATGACACGAAGAAGTAATTTTAGATGTGATGAAGTGAAATAAATAATATTTTCCTAATGTTACCCAGATGCTTAATGCTTGAAATGAATAATTAATATTTCGGTAACGCTGGCGTGTCATCTTAGGGTGGAAGGAAGTTGTCGAATACTGAAATTGCAAAAGTTAATTTATCCACCCGATTGGAAATAGTTGGGCTACTGAACATGGAATGTCCAGTATTAATTCTCGGCGCACAGAACACAGGGGGCAGTGGGCACAACGGGCATTAGTCAGGAGACCACTTTATCGCGGAATGTGCCACATTAAGGCATATTACATCGAGAAGGTGGCCAAAATGGCCTTCACACAGAATACACACGTGCCTAGAATGGAACTATCACTTTGAAACAGCTATTATAATACTGCAATGTTACTTAGTTATATATATTATCTGATCATCAGTGAAAGCACTTACCCGTTTAATAATTTGTGCCTACATTCGCGCGGTTGAATTTATTTAGAATGGAGTTTGATTGACGAATGAAGGAAACCTGATCAATCTAGAAGTTTAATCATTGAAGAAAATAATATTAACATAACCCAAATGAAATATGAAACCGAAAAAACGACAAAAATAAAAAGATTTCAGTCGCATACACTATTTTTGCACTGTCATTGTATTTTTATTTTCTGTCGTTTTTTCCGGTTTCATATTTCATTTGGGATATGTTAATATTATTTTCTTCAATGATTAAATATTAAAATGAGGTTTTTAAATCTCAATAAAAATAACTAATAATTAAAAAAAAATTAATCTAGAAATTATTCAAAACAGAGATAAATTCTAGAACAAGGTAAATAAATATGTAGGTTTACTCGTACAAAAATAAATCATTTAAAGAAGAGCTTAATTAGATCCCAAATAAAAATAAACTTTATTACGACCAAATATTTTGTACATGAAATTGTTTTTATTGCAATTATTTTACATCTTCATGGGACAATAATTGTAAATACATTTTTAAGTGTATTTTGGTAACTTTAGATGAGAAACAAAAAAATAATGTTTATTTTATATATATATATATTTTTTAATGTTGAAACTACTCTCCCTTTGGAACTAATTTACCTACATAATATAAATAATGTATCTAATAACATTTTTGATTTGTTATAAGATAATAAAAAACGTTTTAAACTGTTTTTAAAAAAGAATGAAGAATTTAATTAAAATATATAGTATCAATTTAAGATTATAGTTATGAATCGCAAATAAAATGAAAGTGAAGCTATGCTACCCTGAGGTAAATATTTTTTTGACGAATAACTTTTTTTAAATTCTTTTATAATATTTTTGTTTTCTAGTTATTTATTTTACTTGATACAATATCTACATATAATTATCATACAGATATGAGGTTAATATGCATTTTTTCAAATGCTAAAAGGTAGCATTCAAATCTCACATTGGAAAAAAATTAACGCATGTGAAAAGTTGCAAAATTGTTTTTTAATTATAGATAGACGAAAAAAATGTACGGATGACTGAAAGTGTGAAAAGTGAAGTAGAAATAAGCGTTTTTACAAATGAATTTTATGCTTAGAACTATAAAAATACCATGTTATAAAAATTGAAAAATAACCATTGTATCTTAACTTTGTTTATTTAAATATCCTGTTTTAGTCATAATAATGCATTGCTTTAAGGTGCTCTCACACAAAATATTGATTTCTGGACGTCCAAACTTACAGTTTAGGCGCACAGTTTACATCCGCGCTTTGCAAGCGAGTTCCCCATAGAGCATCGGACTATCCCAAAGGACGATCTATGTCACTCTGCAATAGGATTATCATCTCAGTTTGGCGCCGTGGAAGCAATAAAATTAATTATTTTACATGACTTACACATGGGTATACCATACAGAGATTTCATTTCTATATCGGTCACTCTACTTTCCTCTACCAGTCCTATGTCTCACTGCCATACATCGGGGTTGGTATCAGCACTCCATTGTGGACTACTGGTGAATATTGGGTAAGGTCAAATCGAGCCGTCTATTATGATCGCTCTTTTCGTGTAAATTTTTGCTCATTTGGAATAAACCCAGATCTTGCCCATATCCAGAAATTGACTGAATTTAAACGGGCTTTAAAAATAAAAATATTTTAAAAATCCCACAGTTGTTAAATTTTATCAAGCCTCTGGTATCTGTTTGGTTTCGGTTTCCTCTTTATTTATTTTTATGTAAACTCAGTTATTGCGAAATATAGCCCGACTCTTGTCTTAAAATGTTGCTATTTTTGCACTGTCATTGTGAATGTGTTCTTTTTGTATCGCTTTGTATATACTGTATAATATTTTGTATTTTTATTATACGAATATGTACCTAAGGAGTACTGTAGGAGTAATGTTAAGAATAAGTAAGAATGTTTGTTATAATTAAGAATGTACAAATAGAATATAAAAGGAGCACCGTAGGAATACCACTGAATGGAGTTAGTTAATAATTCAATTTTTAATTACTAATTATTTTTATTGAGATTTGAAAAACCTCATTTTCAATATTTAATTATTGTAGAAAATAATATTAACATAACCTAAATGAAACACGAAAACGGAAAAAATGACAGGAAATAAAAAAATTCTAATTATAATGATAGCTGTCAATAATATGGGAGAAAAAATGGAGAATAATATTCACAAATCTTGAATTTGAGATATGATATCGATGAAGATGGCATAAATTGAACTGGTCTCATTAGCTAAGTTGGTTAAGCGGTTGCCCCGAATAGGCAAAGGACCTGGGTTCGATTCCCAAATGCGACTGAAATCTTTTTATTTTCTGTATTTTTTTTCCGTTTTCATGTTTCATTTGGTTTCATGTTTATATTATTTTCTACAATTCTTAAATAGTTAATAATTATTTTTAAGTTTATTACAGTGAAGCGCACTTGGAGTGAAAACTGCGCTATATAAATGCTACGTTATTATTATTTTTATTATTCAACATATTTGTGTAATAAGATTTTGTCCTGGAGTAAAATAATTTAAATAAAAACTTGAAATGATAAACTTTATGTCGAAACATTTATTTTCAGACTACGTTATAAGTAGGTGCATTTCAATTCTTAATTAATTGTATCGATAAATTGCTAGCCACTTTTGGTATAAAGGCCGTATTATAGAAATACATTTAGATACTTTATTTAATACTTTTCCTTCACTTAAGTACCTACTTTATGCATTATTACGTTATTTCTTAAAAGTTATTCCTTTTAATTAATAAGCAAGGTAAGCAATACGTGTATTATAAATACATGATAAATAAAAAATTAAAAACGGAGCATAAGTGTTATAAACACATTGTAAAGTTTTTGGTATCTCTATAATTATGTAAAGGCAAACTGCTCATTGTTCCTATGTAACCTCGGTATAAACAAGGTATGTAACACTTGACTGCAATACATGAATGTAACATTACGTTGCGCGTATATAACATTAAATGATACGTAATGATACGTATGTAACATTACATTACAAGTGTGTAACATTACATTACATGTCTGTAACAATAAATAACATGTATGCAACATTACATTACACGTATGTAAGATAACATCACACGTGTGTGACATTACATTAAGGGTATTTAACAATAAATTACATGTATGTAACATTAAATTACACGTATGTAAGATTACATCACACGTTTGTAACATTACATTACAAGTGTGTAACATTACTTTTTTTTTAAAGAAAGACAAATATTCCCTAGTTACGAATAACCCGACAATATTTGAAAATCTCCTACTACCATCACAGTAAGCGGAAGATATTGCTTGTATCGTAATGGAGGACTTAGCCAGCCGAGGAATTGAACTCACGACGCCTGGGTGAGACCCAAACGCGATGCCAACTCAGCCACTGACGGGTCATTACATGTATGTAACAATAAAATTTGTGTATGTAATATTGCATTACGCGTATGAAATATTGCATTACACGTGTGTAACATTACATTAGAACGGAGCTCTCAGTGGCAGGACCACGTCTATTCGAATTTTTACGCGTACGAGCTAATATGAAAATTGAATCAAAATGCACGGGTACAATAATAAATCTACATTGTGTTAACATAATAATTTGACAGCTAATTAATTTTCGCAGTGGCGTTCATCCAGTGAAAGGACTCATAGCTGACGCACGCCCTTGTTTTATTACTAATAATATTATTTATCCTGCTTTCGTCAATTCGTAATTATTTTCTCCGGTGTATGTCTTGACGAAAGTTTCGTTGTCTATGACGGTGTAATTCCAATTCCTGTATGTGTAGAGATTGACTTTAGTCTGCATAGAGTCTTCTCTGATGTCGCAAAACACCTTGGGAACCGGCGCCACCCCTGACTCTTCCGCTATATCTCTGTAGTACTTAGCCTGAAAGGAAATACACAAATAATTAGTAACAAAAACATCAACGTTAAATAGACACCAATTAAAAAACAAAACAAGAAACTCCTTAAACCTTCGATTACGAATAATTACTGAACCATAAATTTATTTTAAATCTATCACCAACCGGTGTCGCTTATCCGAAGCTTTTTTAAGGCACCATTTAAAACTAAACAAAAATACATAGAGTGCGCATAAATATAGGTGAAAAATAATACGAAATAGAGTAAGAGGGTGACACAATATCAAATAAAACAATGGAAAAGAGTGAGACAGAGATATGCTTACTCATAATAGAATGGGACAATATATAAAAAAAAGAAAGAGAGAGAACGTCAAAGTTGGGGAGGAATTAAGTGGAAGTGGAAAATTTTGAGTCAACGGGAAATATGTCTAACGTGGACTATAGGACAAGTTACGTTAATTATTAAAAAATATTACTATTAATTTTAACCTGATGCATAAACCATTTTTATGTACAATATTAAAGCCGGTGCTATGCTTATAGTTATGATTTTTCAATTAGAAGGTTCCGAAAAACCGTGGCCAAAATCATTTTATTCAATAATATGTCAAACCACAGAGTAATTACTTTCTACGAAAGCAAATAAGTATGTTTGCCTCTAACAGAAAAAATTGAAACAGTATGATTTTCGTTAAATAAATGGATGTGTTTAGGTAATAGAGATATGATATAATATCGGGTACCAAAAGAGGTGGCACGATGTAATTGGGAACATATCAACCCGGCAAGCGGTAAAACCGAGATCAAGCTCAGGTAGCTTTTTTTTTTTAAATTTTATTTCTATTTCATTATTAAATCTGAGTGTTACTGTCATCAATTTTGTTTCAATAAATAATAACATAAACTCTCAGCATCACCATCGTCTTGCTGAAAGACCGCCAATCAAAACTGAGTCGATTAGAATAAGGAACTATAGTCCAATTTTATACCAATAATGACGTTCAAACTAAATACCAGCATATTTGTCAAATATCAAAACAAGGATGAACGTTACCGTACATAATTGTATATTCTATTCATAGTAAACCATAACCAAACAAAAGTAATAAAATTATGTACCTTTTTAGAATCTTTAACTCAAAGAATAATAATTGTATTGACCATTAACATTATCATAATATGCGTATTGGTAATTGGTTTGATCATGAATACTCTAATTTCTTTCGTGATTAATAGTTGTTTATATTGAATAACAATTATAGAGCTTAAATTCACCCAAATTAAGTTAAAATTTTGCAAAACTTAAAAAAATGCGTATTAAAAATACAAAACAAAATTGAAAAATATTTTTTTTCGTACTAATCCACAAACAGAATACTCACGTGACGTCAGATGTTCCTAATGCAATTGTACCAACATAACACGGTGTTTTCATGAGCTGATTTTTCATTCACTTTTAAATAAGGATTTATAAATTCTACGTATAATTTTATAAAATTAAAGTTATATGCTCAGAATCGGCGTTAGCTGATCTATATGAATATATATCTTTAAAGCCATTATATTTTTCACTGGAGTTCCTTATTGGTTTTGACAATTTTACGACGTATTTACCTGGGGATGATACTTGAAATGACTTTGAATGGTTTACGAAGTATGGTGACTAGATTCTAACAACCGTGTACTTTTCTATATTTTCATTCCCTAAAAAAGGATGCCGTAATCCTCAGCGGATAGAGCAGATACCGGAAAATCCCGAGTTCATGTCCCGGTCGCGCCAATATTTCGCTGTCTCTTCAGCCTGATTTATCTATACATACGAATTGATGATTCTTATGTTATTGTTTCAATATGTATTTAATGTAATTAGTCACGTACCTCTAGTCCTCCTAGATTGTGCGTGTCGTACTTCTTGCGCCTCAGTTTCTTTCTTTCCTCGTACGTCATCCTCCAGTGTGTCATCATATCATCTTTGGACGGGAGTTTGAAGTTCCCTTTGATGATTGCTACCGTGTAACGGGCCTAGAAGAGATTTATTAATATTAAATTACAAGAGCCTTTAAAAATCAACCTGTTACAATTGAAACCTTTAAAGGTTCCCAGGAGTGTGGTAGACGCGAGTTCCTACACAACTTCAATTAAAATTAAAATGAACATTTTTTACAATGGCAACACTTTGTGTATTGTATATGATCACACTTTACACAAAGCACGCGCGCACGACGCAATACCTGCAGAGCTCAAGACGCGTACAGCGACTCTGCATTATTTTGGAACTGTCGGCCACTTGGTACCGTGTTTACTCCTTGTCCAAATATTATAAAATTGCTTCTGAACTATTTATATATTTCGTTAATACATTAATAAATCAGTATACCAAGTATTATACCCATTTATTCACAACCATATTAACTTGAACCTATCCTAGGAATAGACCTTAATTTTACATGCAGAGTCAGAGAAAGGATAAAGAAAACATTACAATCAACATTATTTATTTTCCAATCTATTGGAATAACTTAAGAAATCTTATAATAATGAATATGAAACAGAAAAAGAAACAGAAAACAGAAAGATAACGGTCGCATCTGGGAATCGAATCCAGGACCGGGACAACACTCAACCACCCGGTAAGACACAGTTCGATTTCCATATGCGACCGATACCTTATTATTTACGTCTTTTTCTGTTTCGTATTTCATTTGAAATTTTTTAATATTTTCTTTTGTTGAATTATTCTTCTTTACTTTTGTGTGAAGCAAAATTTTCCGTTGTATTTACCTGCATGTCCATGAGTGGCACGGCGCAGCAGAGTTGGGGAATTCCTATGAAGAACATGGTTGGATGTTCAATATTGACGATGTGCCTATAAAGGTATCTAATGTGGGTTCGCTCTATATACAGATTGCAGTTTTCATCCAGGAATGGGCTGTAGTAACCATATCCTGAAAAGAAAAAAAAATGTTTTTAAAAAATCTGAAAACGACTTTTCGTCATCTTTTGCTTCTCACATCTTATACAACATGGATCTTGAAGAGACCCATGTTGTACCATATAAAGGAGGAAACACAGAGGCCTGCAATTCATTCCACAGTCAGGCTGTTGAACTCAAGGACGAGTCGTAAAGCCCAGGATTTTTTTTTAATTGGATGTAATTTGATTTAACAATTTTTTTCTTAATTCCTTTTTTTTATATGAATACCGCACAAGAGTCCCAACTCCCAACCGTTTGGAGCCACTGAGACTATGGCATCCCCATGGAGAATGTTGTGAGGCTGAAGGTATTGGGGCTTAGGAGAAGGGGAATAGGAAGGTGGGGAAAATACCTGGCTATTCAGATAAAGCCATTTCAAACAACGTTTCAATTCTGGTCCAATGGTGGTCTTTCACCAGGGCGATACTGAGAGTATCTTCCACTCTGGAACGTGCTTAAATATACTATATATTATTTTAAAAATAATTAATTGTGAAACAGCACAAATTATTTAAATAAAATTTACTTGCGCACGCCAGGATTTGAACCCGCGAGCTTCGGATTCGTAGTCGAGAGCCTTACCCCTCGACCATGGAGGCCGTCTATTGTTTAAAGAACGAATACAATTATTTTTTTCATTAACTCCGCACAGTTAACGAACAGTTAGTGAACGACTATCAATTTTAATCAAAGATATCCTTTATACTACCTAAAATTGTATTATGTTTGATTACGTAGACTAAGTTTGTATTTCAAAATAAATTCGTTTCAGTCGCCTTTTCGTGCAGATTTTTAACTGTTTAAAATAATATCACTTTTATAGAAACGTGATTAAAACTCCTCATATATTATAATTAAGATAAGATTGTAGCAATAAAAAAACTAAATTAAACAATACGTAAAGCACGTGTAATGCTAAATTGTACTCTGGGCCATGAAATAACAAGCGAATTTAAAGAAACGACCAGATTCGTTTTTAACTTAGTAATTTTTTTTAGAGTGCAACCAATAGTTTATATCCATATTGTTCATAATCGTAGAATAAAGAACACAAGAAATACGATGTCGTCGTGTTTCATGATCCAAAAAATCTGATCATCTTTTTCTTAAATTTCAAATACAAAAAATTATTCCATTATCATTCTATCAAGTGAAATGGCAATATACAATGACAGTGTAAGATAGAAGAAGCGCATATAAATATAGTATTTTCATTGACTCTCTCGGGATTAGAACCAAAAAGTACTAAGGCGGTGAAGACATGGAAGGCAAAATAAAATAAATAAATAAATATTGTCAGTATCGTAATCAAGATATGGTTCCGATAGTCGATTGCATCATTACATGGAAACAAATTTGCAAAATATGATTATATAGTTTACCTGTGCAGTATATTATCTCATCAATCTCCTCGCAGGTCCCATCCGTGAACACAACAGAATTGGCAGTTAGCTCCCTGACGTCAGGCCTCTGCTGGAAGTGGGGCGGGTAGGGCGACGGCAGCTTCGGGCTGTGATGACTCATGAACATGGTCTTGCACTCCCTGGCCACGTCGATGGAGATATCCTGGGCGGAAGGACCTGCGCCTATCACCAGGACCGCCTTGTCCTTGTAGACCTCTGGTTTGCGGTAGTTGTGACTGTGGATTTGACCGCCTGGAAAAAACAACACATCATTTCCTTAGACTTGTTCTTCTTATGGTACTATCTCCTTTCTCCTCTTCATCAGGTATCAACTGGGCTTATAAGTAAGTCAGATGTTCATTATTCTTCCGATTATCCATTGTTGTCATTTTGTTCTTTGAAACTGGTAATTTTATTATCTTTTGTACATTGTAATGATTTTTCCCTTTCGGTTCCCTGTTCTATGGAACAATGGCTATCGTGGAGGTGCACTCGTACGTAGTCATGTTCAGAGACGTGTGGTACGATGACTTCGTCTAATACTAACTTGTACCACCAATCTTCCCCTGAGTTTTCGCCCCTCGTGTTGCGACTAAAACATTATAGTTTCCTTATATTTTATCTTACGTATTTTCGTAATTTTTGGCCATTTTACGATGAACATCTACATTAGTCACCTTATCTACCCAAGGTACCTATTTTGAGGATGCGCTTTTAGATCTTAGACCTTACAATAGCTTTTATCTTCTATCTAACTTATCTAAACGCTAAAGTGTGATAATCTTTCATAACTAAGTATCTCACTCTGACTGTCACGGTTAAATTTGTGTCCATGAACAAAGAACGCACGCTGGATGGAAATCGGACGGCATATCTACTATACGTTTATGAATAATTAGTATTTGAAGACAGATAGGAAACCGTTTACAATGTTAACTATCATTAAAATGGTTACATGGAATACTTCGTACTTGATAATTTTTGTAAAACACACAATGACACGTTCGTTTCCGCAGTAAAAACATTATTATCGAAACAATGCTCGAGAACAGATATATTGCTTGAGACTAAATGGGAAGCGATTGAAGACGCCATGGTCATTTTTGGCGTGGGAGAAGGCCAAACTAATCTAATAATTCTTATTTTATTACTACATTCTTCTAATGGAGGTCGGCGATGATAAAGTCATTTTAGATTTTGGAGACTACCACCTGGATTTTCTGCATGATTTTTCTATTCTCTTTTATTATCTCATTCGTCATCAGCAGTTGTCACACCCTCTGGTTTTTTGTCTACTTTTATTTTTACAACCTTCTAAGTCTCTACTAGAGGACTTTTCTCGTCATGTTTATCTCGAGTCGAACAATGTACAGCCCAGGACCAATCGATTGCGATTTTTTTTTCAGCTAGTAACTACGTGTAATAAGTTATATTTTTCGTTCCGTATTTCTTTTTGTATGTTGAAAACAACTTCTAGTTTTCTGCCTTAAGTATGTTTGCGTTATTTACCGAAGGCAAAAGATGCCACTCTACAAATTTACGCACGCTACCCAGTGAAGCGTCAAGGTCAGATTCTGGTTTTAGTTATTACTTATAACTCATAATATTAGCAGTTAGCACGTTTTTGACATAACAATACCTAGGATGTTAACTGAGAATGCCTTGAACCAAACAACCTCGTGGTTTTGCTGGAACGCGCATATATAACAGGTGACGCGGGGGTTTTTTGTAGTCGATAAAAACCATTCGTAAAAATTTGTGATGAAATAAAATGTCTCAATTTTTTTTTTTGCCAATGCCAGGGGGGAAAAGACGATGAGAATTGCAACCTTCGGAGGGGAGCGACGACTAAACTATGAGAGGGGGAGGCTAAACAAGTGTACCAACAACTGTATCTCGCATGGTCCCGAGGGGAAGAGATAATTGAGCAATTAACTCGAAACATTGTAAAAATGTTACGATTTTACAAATCACTACTTCAAATTTTTCTCACACCATTTTTTCCATGAAATAAAAAACATTCTTAAATAATAGAAAAAAATCTATTTCATGTTGTTTGAATGTTAAATAGATTAATATCTAAATATTGTTTTTTGTTAAAATCACCATTAAAACATAGCGATTCGTTAATACCCATTTAAAATGCGCAACAAAGTTATTTTACAGTTATTGAAGATCAGATTGCTTTTTTATTGTAAATAACAATCTAATTACATTCATACATAAGAATCTCGCAAGAACAAAAAACACATAAACAAATTTAATGACATGAGACACGATAAGGTTATTGGTAAGACGATCGAAATAACGTCATCCCAAAGCACCTCACTTATTATAAATACCGGGATGTCGTGAACTATGAATAAAATCCTACATTTTCAAAAAAAAGTGCGCAATGGAAAGATTATTTTGAATGTTTATCCATTGAGCACCAAAATACAACGTAATGAAACTGTTATATTTGGGATTTTAGTGGTGTTATTTACCTATAAAACAATTTTAATCACGTTTTTTGTTCATTATGTCATGCTTTTTTGTAAAATAAATGCTATATCGTCGGGCCAATACCAAAGTCGCGAATCTGCAAAATGCATATTTTCGAGATGCGGATGTTTGAGGTACTTGAACTGGTATCAAAAAACGTTATGTTAATTTCCGTCAAATCTATGGATTTTATGGATATTAACGCATACAAAGCGGGTTTAATAACAGTATTCAGGGATGTTTGAAGCCAGTTTAGAGACTTCAATCCTCAATATCTCGATGTGATGTTTTTACAGATTCGCGACTTTGGCGTTGGACCAACGATCTATCAATGGTGATTCTAAGAAGAAAGAATGAATATTTTGTATTTTTTTGAACTAGTATATCCATCTACCTCCGATTTTTTACATTTAAGGCATTTCTACTTTTTTTTTTCAATACGATAAATCAGAATTCGTTTGCAATTTATATTCTTTAGCTACATGGAGATATTTAAGGTATATTTATAACCATAATAAATTGTTTTGCAAAAAAAAAGTATTACTTTATTAAAGATGAAAGAAATTTCTTCCCGACATCTCTATAAAGCTTTTTCAAGGGTTTCGATGAAAATACGTTACATTGGACGAAGGAAAAGGTATGAGTAATCCTTAGCGTTAGTCCTACGAAAACGGAAAATTATTGCTTTTATAGAGTTCGCTCGGTGTTGGTGTAAGTGGTATAAGCGAGCGTTATGCATTACTCTCACTTTCCTGGCACTAACTATATAGAATAAACATACTTTCGTCTTTGACAGTAATAATTAAGCCTGGAACTTCTGTACTAAAAGCTAAGAGGTATAAAAGGCGAATGAATATTGAAGAGTATAATTTTGTACCTTTGAATATGTCTTGTCCTTTGTATTCCGGAATGAAAACGTTGTTGTAGTGCCCATTGCAGACGTAGACATAGTCAAACATCTCCTGGCACTCCCGCTCTCCCCTCAGGTCTCTGTATCCCACCTCCCAGCCTCCCTCCACAACCTTCACGTTGGTCACGTAATGGCGATACTGGAAATAAAAATAATAAGGTAAGTGGTCGAATTGCGTAAATATATTAAAATAATAATAAAAATGTTATATTATTTCTCTAAGTTTAAAAAAAAATAATGATATCCTCACTGGGATTTCTGGAGCTGAGGATTTCATTTACAAAATATGAAATTAATGCGAAAATAGAAGTAAAAATTCAGCCAATAACGATGATCGGAGGTAATTGTTTTACTCGTGCAACAAAGCTATGTAACCCATTTTTTTAATCTACCGTTTTACTCAAATAAATTCCATCCCCTTTGTCCTTCTTGTCATATATTTTTTTTTTTAATTTTCACTAGAAGTTGAATTGGTTGTCATTCAATATAAGCACGTGTGAACCAAGCTTTATGCTCATTAAATAAAAAAGTGTTAGGTTAAATATTTGTTCATTACTAGTAAAATGGCGGACATTTCATTTTATTACATTTTCAAATATGCCTGCATATTGTAACTGACTTTGGCCAGCGTCCAGTGGTTCCCAAAGTGTGCGCCGCAAATTGTTACTTATTTTTGATGATTTTAATTCGTTTTTCTTATACCTACATTCTACAATCTTATTATTAGTCCAGTTTAATTCCACGATTTACGAAAATGTCCGGCGATTAACAGGTGTACCCACTATACTAATAATTGTAATGTAGATAGTTGAATTTGCTCATTTTTATTTAGTTAAAGGCTTAACTGTTGGTGATATTGTAGCGGTTACGTCAAATACGTCAACCTATGGCAAGTACTGGCTCAACAAAGTGCCGAGACAACAAATACCAGCTCAACAAAGTGCGAGACAACAAATACCAACTCAACAAAGTGCCGAGACAACAAATACCAACTGAACAAAGTGCCGAGACAACAAATACCGGCTCAACAAATATACACTTTCCCTTCCCGGCTTGTTCGACGACAAAGAAACTGAACAAAATGCGAACGAAGTAAAAAGAGGTCTCACTCCAACATATATAGGCCCGTATGAGGTTTCTGAAGGAAGGGAGAAAACTTTTTGCATCATTATAAATTCTAAAGAGGTCAACATATCAATTGATAAACTCAAAACAACATATAGTCAACTTGAATACTGCGTGTTATCAAGTAAAGCAGCTGACCCAGCATTATGCAGACCGAATGTAGACAGGCCGACTAGACTGACAACCCAAGTACACCGTGAACCAAAATACGATACACGGATTGGACGAATTATCAAAAAACCTATACGCTTCTCTTAACCTATCATTTTAAATTCCAAAATATATAAACAATAAAGGTGTGCTGAAGTGAAAATTACTAATACGAAGCAACCCGATTATTTTTGCGTCTTTTGTAAAAAACTCCATTTTAAGTTATTCTGAAAACTTTTATATGTTTTTCAATTTTTTTCTGACAATTGTTTTTCAACAAAGTTTTCCGATATGTTTTTTGACATCGTTTGGTCAATGTGTTTTTTACAAAGTTTGTACTGCTACTTTTTACAAATTCGTTTTAGAAAAACGTCTAAAATTATTTTTGCAAATTTTGAATGATCATTTTACTAGGAAAGGGGAGGGTATATGGCAGTTTCGTCACCCTCCACTTTCCCACCATAGCATTGTCTGATGCCTACTAACAAACCAACTGTCAACCAGTCAATAAATATACTAGCCCTAGATGTGTTAACATTCCCCCACGCCTCGGAAACGCAGATGCGGCAGCCGGCCCGCAGTATGTTTTATTTATTTGATCTAATGATCCCTGCAATAAAATCAATGGCTGTCGCTATTTCGCAAAGTGCTTGCCAAAGTGAGCCTTGGAAAATTTGGATTTAGCAATCTCGAATAGAAAAAGTTTGGGAACCAATGGGTTAGCCATTAAAGCATTTTTACTTGAGAATTTTCTATTATTTGGTAAAGAAAAATACAAACCTTTAAATGTCTTTCTATATCGAAGTGTTTAGCGTAACTATTGAGGTAATTTAAGTAGTCTTCATCTGTCATGAATGTTTTATAGGAATCTGCCATGGGATAGTCGGAAAATGCCATGATTGCCTTTGGTAGATTAGTCCTGAAAATACAACACATTTTACAATGGAATCATAAATATCATCGTCTAATAATAAGGCAGATAATAGCACGGCCGTATTTTTAAAAAGCAGGTAGAAACAGAAAATCCCTACTATAAAAAGTGTATTTTATATATCAAACAGTGACATGAGCAAAGGGGAAAAACGCTCACCAAATCATTATTTCCTTCGACGTCATCTCTAATTGCAAAGTAAATTAAGTATGATAAAACGTAAATTTAATGGTTTTAAAACACCTTAAATCACATGTTACAGCAAGGCAGATGAAACTGAACTAATTGCCAAAAAAATTGTCTAAAACTGTTTTTTTTTTTTTTATAAATCTAAAATACCAAATAACCGGGAAATATTTTAATCCCTCCTACTTCCATCACTGTTCGCGGAAAATGTCACTATTGCAAGGGGATTGTTCCCGCGACACTCGAGCGGGAACACAACGCTTTATGTCTCTCTCATCTCAAATACTTTACAATATCATAATGCAAAGGGAACAAGCCACTTTCTTCAAGTAACTGTCAAATTATCAATTGGAACACTAAATTGGGTCTTGGAACATTCCTCAAGTTAGTGTTCTTTTAAATAACACACGGAGTTATCAATAGAATATAACTAAAACCCCCACAATTAACACACTCGTACTTCCCTTCATAATCAACGGAACTAACTTAAAACGAAATAATTTTTTTAATCTCCCCTAAAACTTTGTAAATGTGGGTTATTCGGTTTTGTATTTTCAGTCGCTATAAACATAATAAAAAAGAGACATTTTATTTAAATACCTGAGGTTTTTGTACATGCTGGTCATCATCGGGATATTGAATTCCTCGTCTTTCGTGGCATTAGTGTAGTTCCAGGTTCCGCCCACATTATCCGTGGCTTCAAAAATGACCACCTCCGCATCGGGAAACTCCTTCTTCAGGAAGTGTGTGGAGCACAGACCAGCTACTCCGGCCCCTATTACTGCAACCCTCATTTTTACTTGGAACTTCTAGAAAAACTAACAAAAGGTATCTAAGAATTCTACGAATAGAAATATCTACGTATTTGGAAACACTTGAATTATCGATGAATTGGAAAAATGGAAAATTTCTGAATTTGGAAACACTACACAACATTTGTCTATGATTTGTAATAATAATGGAAAATTGTCTATGGATACTAACAATAGAAATATCTATGTATTTGAAACACTAGAATTATTCACGAGTTGTAATGGAATATTATTTTTATTCGAAAACACTAGAAAATTATTCATGAGTTGTACCAATGGAATATTCTTTGAATTCGGAAACACTAAATTTATCAATGAATTGCAAAAATTTAAAAGCTTTGAATTTGGAAACACTAAATTTATCTATGATTTGTAACAGTTGAATAATCTTTGAATTTGGAAACACTAGATTTATCTATGAATTTAGAAGCACTAGAATTTTAATTCAATTCTTACTTAGGAAGTTTGTCAAGAGATGATGTTTTCGCAACTGTCAAACTGGTAATGTGAATTCTGAGCAACGGCCGATGTTTAAATAATCATATTGAGATTGACTCTGGTATTTTGAATTCCCCGTATTCGCATAATATATTATTATCTTAACCTACTTAGGCGTGTGTGAGTCGTCGCTTAAGAGATTCCCCTTGAATATGTATGAAGAATGTAAACATATTATTAAGATTGGTCGAGTCATTTTACGAGGGGTCCATGCACATGTTTGATAAATGTGTATTGAATGAATAGATTGATTAAAATCTATCAATCATCTGTAATTTAAAAAAACATTTTTAAACGCTAATTAGGCTTGTGAACATTTAATACATTTAAATTGTGGAATTGAAGTAAATAATAATTTCTAAAAAATAAAAAAAAACATTATTTCTAAGAAAACATAATTTTTTAAAAACAACAGTAATTGTAAAAAAAAAAAAATAACAAAATAAACGTAAGCTTTAAGCGTAAGATTTGAACCCGCGACCTTCGGATTCGTAGTCGAGAGCCTTACCCCTCGACCATGGAGGCCATCTTCCTTCTCCTTTAGCCAACATTTCGTACAGCGGTACAGTGCCCATCATCCCTGTCATCTGCCCTGATGATGGACACTGTAACGCTTGGTTAAAAGAGGAGGAAGCGCAACACGGCACAATACCCCAAAAATCATTCAAGATAATACCTTCATATTGGTAATGGGTAGGTAAGTAATAAAAAATAAATATCCTGGAAGCAAAGCCAGGTATATAGTAACCAATTTTTTTTTCTATTTACTTATCAATGTTGCACAATCGACATTAAAGCATTAAAGATCTGACAACCACGCTTTAAACGGGTTAGTGGCCGAGCGGTCCAAAGCGTTCGAGTTCGCTCCCAGGTGTCGTGGGTTCGAACAATCAATGCACAAGCAACATTTTTCGTTTTCATGTTGGGATCAGAGAAAATTCGAATAACGTCATGTTATTCGTATCCCAGAAATATTGACTATCTTTAAAAAAATCGAAAAATTATTTTTGACATAGGAAACCCAATTAAAATCTCAGATCATAGAATCTATTGACCATTTTTTTAATCGATCTAAAAAAACTGTCAGAAAAAATAATTCATTATAACGGTGAAATTGTTTGATCTCACACACGGGTATGCAAATTATTTCAAAATTATTCATGTTTTTGTTAAATTCTTCCTAAATATTTATTTTGAGATTTGTTGATTTCATACCGACCCGTATGAGAACGGTCTTACTGTTAACTTACAAAACCGAGGTACGTATGACGTCACGTGTATCCCGCCAGACTTCGATCATTTTGGTGAGCTTTGAAAAATTCAAACTTTGAAAATTATTTTATCTATGGGAACGGCATTTACAAAAATAAAATAAAAATATATGGGTAGGTATTTAAGTTAGAAAGTGAATATGTATTCATTAAAAAAATTATTTGAATTTGATTCGAATTCTTTACGTTCCATTTTCATTAATTTTTCATTGGTTTAGAAACATAGATAAACATATCGATGTATAGAAAAAAATTATGTGAGTTGATTTGTGGAGTAAACTAGATGCAATACTGTTGTTTACATCCAATACAACGGATGGGACATGGTGAATTTTGACAATATATTAAAATTAATACTTTTTATGATTGAAAATGCATTCTGATGGTTTTTTTATGCTAAAAAAAATGTATTAAATTTTAGTGGAACTAGTTCAAACATAATCGAGAAAACAAAAACGACATTATTTGAAGTGATTAAAATTATATTAATTTGTTGGCTGATTTCAAATACTTGTGTCGTGAATACAGTTTATTGTGTAATACCTTCTAAATATTATTATTTACGTATCATTTTTATTATTTAATGCTCTTTATTTTTTTTCTAATTTCTTCATTTGTGTAAATAATATGAAAATATACCTATTAAAAATGATATATTTAAGTTATTTCAATCTTAATTTCGAATATTATGAGAAAATACGATTTTCTTAAATTCACACTATCTCCCCAAAAACATATTTTTGACAAACTTTCACCATGCTGCTACACTTATTTTTTAATCAAGTTAATGATATTTTTCATCGAACTAGTTTTACTCTATACATGATATCACTACTTGGTGACTCAATATAGGACGAATTTTCCTTATGAGTAATAATATGTGTGCTATCACATTGATAACGACTATTACATTAAATTAATCGGTTTTTACGATAGCTAGATGGTTTCCCCTGAACGTGTGCGCTACACTTCCGGTCTAAGGCAACATGGTTGTATTGCTTGTCACATTCGCAATCAACGACCTTCGTTACGTCTGAATCAACTCATTTGACATCCCCTATGGACAATTTTTTCAAATGAGGTTGTGAATCAAAAATAAGACTTAATGTAATATATACAGTCGAAGACGTGGCTAAGTAAGACTATCGGTTACAAATCCGGAAGTCACACATAAAAATCCCGGTGTGTGCAAATAGATTTTATTTCTATAATATAAACACATAAATTTGTTTTAAACCACTACAATAACGTGATTTGAAACAAATTTGTACATTTATATTATAATTATGGGAAGCCACAAAATAAATTCATTTTTAGGAATAGATTTTATTTCAATAAAATGTGTTATTTTACATCTATTAATTCGTAGCATATTTGCAGCACGTTGCGAGCGGTAGATACTCTCAGTACCGCCTGGTGAAAGACTACCATTCAGAATTCAGAATCGAAATGTTCCTTAAAATGGTTTTAGTCGTGTTTGGTTACCAGGTCTGATTAGCCTGGTACTTCCCTCTTCCCAATCTTCTTCCATTTCCCACTCCTTTCAGACTCTAATTTATTTGCGCACGTCGGGATTTGAGCCCGCGACCTCTGCATTCGTAGTTGTAGCGTTGGGCGCTAAAATGTAACATCGCCTGCTAAATGATGTTAATGCTCGACTCTATCTCAAGATTCGTGGTTGAGTCTGATGGATGTAGCACGGGGAAGTGGGAAGTATATCATGATACAGGAAATAAAACCCTATTTAAAGGAAAAACATAGACCAGGACCTTAATCGCCTAACTACGGAGGTCATCAAATATTTTAGCTATAATAAATAAGTTACTTAAAATTAATGTTTTCAAATTAAGACCCACATATCGTGAGCATACAACAAAAAGTAGCCAATTCAATATCGCTGTCCGCTGATAAACTAAGGATGAAGTACTCTGCGTAGGTTTTGTATTAGATAATTAGGAAATATTATTTTATGTACGATTTATTGGTGTTATTTATGTTTTCTTATTTTTTTATAAATATAAATAAAAATAATTTTGGGTAAGATTATTAAAAAATATTTACATTTTAAAGATTTAAGTTTGTTACAAATGCTTTATTTTAATTTTAAATATAGTGTACTTACTTAATGTAAGTTTATTATAAGGTTTTGAATGACGAGCACCGTTAGTCAATCTACTAAAAGTAGTTTATCGGGACTTTTTGTCTTATATTTTGTAAAATTTCTTAATATTAACTGACAGTTTCGTAAGTCTGGATATTTTTTCCGTATGAAACAAAATACACTATGAATAAATAAAAAAATCCTAACTTACGAAACTATAAGCCTGCCTCCGTGCGAAAATTCTCAATCTCAATCTGCCAACAAAGACTTTTACTTTGCCACTTTTCGCTGTATGCTCCCGATATTTATTTCGAAACTCTAATTCCCCAATTACCATATACTATTGCATACACGCTTATTTCCAGGAAACGATTTTTTCTCTCATTGCTTCACTCAATATTTCAGTAAACACAAACATTTGAAGGTACGTCCTTTCACGAGGACGATTTCACAAGATCACTCGGGCAGTAATTGTGAATTTTCCAGCAATTATTTATTTATTAATTATTAACGCCCTGGCGGGATTTTACATGTCTTAGCATCATGAGTGATTTTTTGCACAATACAGAAAGGAAACAAGGTTTTGAGATGATACATAGTAGTTATATAAGTGTAACTTATATTATATATAAGGGCATAACACATTTTTAAGTTGCAATTAATACAAAAAAAAACATAGATAAAAATAGAAATAATCTGATGTACATGATATCATCAGTATATTTTCTCATTGAAATCACACCTCTATTTTGTGATAATTTACAAGATGCTGTGTGGACCCAAAGCTAATACAATACCCAAAGAATATTTTTTAAATCAACAACTTTGTGAACTTAGACACAATAAAACCAAATCATATTTTCATTTTTTTTTCTGTAAATAACAGTTTATTCACTTAAACGGTTTAATGAGATTCCAATGTCAATAAAACTTTGTCAATATCGGTACATGGCACTTTTATTTATTCAAGAGAATTGCACTTAAATAATGAACAAACTTTTTAATCATTGATTAAAATATTAACAACTCTTAGAATGAAACTTGAAACCGAAAAGACACAGAAAAGGAAAAGATAACGAACCCAAGACCTCATGGTCTATCCGGGACCCTGCGCTTTAATCCATTGAGCCACGGCTACCCCAATCCGTCCCATCATTTTTATCGTTATCATACTTCGAATTCTTACACGTGAAATTAATTCCCATATATTTTGGCTGCCACCTTTTTATGACTACAAGATTCTAACGTAGTCCTGGTCCAGGGTTCGAGTCCCAACTGCTACCGTTACCTTTTTATGTTCTGTTTCTTTTTGGTTTCATGTTGTATTCCAATAGTTCTTAATATTATCTTCAATGATTAAAAAATATTTTACAGTGAGGTTTATAAGCCTCAATAAGTTATTCCAAAAAATTAATGAATAAACTAAAATTATTCAATTTTATTTTTCAACACAAACACATGTGAGATAGCTCTTTGAGAAAATTTAAACGGTTAGATTAAAACTAATAAGACACTAATTTAATTCCATCTTTATTTGTCATTGAAACCGATAAAAAAGTTGCTTAATAAATGAAAATATTAAATATTATTTTTTTAATAAATTCACGTACTCCTGTTGAATAGCATTTTTGTAAAAGAATTTACATGAAATAGACACATAAATGTTTATTTAATAAATGCATCGCATAAATTTTAAATATAATATTGTTTTCTGTGTACCTGTTAATAATAAAATTCCGTTGGACCGTGGCACGGGTTTCTCCGTTGATATTTATTTTTTGGATTCCACAAAACTTGTCAAACAGTAAGATTAAGAAGTTTGCATTCTGACCGCGATGCCGAACTGACTGACGGATCCTTGACGGACCTCACTTATATAGATAATACCCGTTGAGTGAGGATAATCGTTGGGTATTATTAGGTATCTGGAGAATTTCACCTCATCTTGTTGGTTTGTGGTTAGTACGTATTACTTACTAGGCAAATACAAACATCATGAGAGAATTTTTTGTTCACGTCAATGACTGTGTCATGTTACTACCTATAATAATAATAATAAATTGATTTTTTCTATAGCGCCGTTTTCGTGGGAAAATCACCTCAGGGTCGCTTTGCAACATAATATATATATATAATCACTTAGACTTATATCTAATAACTTACAGCTAAGATTTATTTTTTTATTGAATATTTATGTTACATAAGTACATTTTGAAATAGTATTTATAGAGAAAATATGATATTTTTTATAAAAAATCCCACAAAGCCTAAGCTTATGTGTGGGTATTATAATAGTTGTTTCACATTTCTATGGATTATGCGAAAGTTTTCATTTTAAACAAAAATTAAGGTATTAATTGATAAACTAAAGTTCTTAAAAACTTAAGACAAGATTTTTGTGCATAGCGCAAAGGTAGAGCATCTGACCGGACATCAGAAGGGTGCAGGTTCGAGTCCTGTCGGCGACATTTATCTTTGCTCGGAAAGGTTTTTTTCTATTTGGATAGTGTTTCAGGCTAATAATTATTGTTTATAAAAATAAAAATTAAGGTAATCATTTTCTTAAAAGAAATAATTGCTAGCGAAAATAAGAACGATGAAATGACATAAAGTGATAATAAGAAACAAACAATCAAAAACATTTCATTAGTTATGACAGTAAACAGAATTTACTGTTATTATCACATATACGTACATAAGTATAATAAGATTTTAGTGAGCGTTTTAAAATCACGTACAAGTACGATACTAATGTTTTGAAAGTACGTTTTATAAAAATGTACGTGTATTGTGCTATTGGTGTAATAAAAAATAATAACATAAAATTAGGCAATGAACAGTATAATACATTGTTAATACCAGCAACAGGTGAAAAATTGAGTTGGATTTTAAGAGTCTAACATTAAAATTTAAACAAAAGAAAACAAGCTGGAATTCTGTCTAAGGGAAAATACTATAGATGACTGTTAAAACTTATAAGAAAAAAATCTATTTCAGTGTTTTTTATCCAAGATTTAATATATTTTTTATAAGAGTTAATGTTTACAGCTAAGATTTATAACTAGCGATCTAGAAACTAACTAATTGAAACTTTTAACTAATGATTTATATCTAAAACTTATAACTAATGACAGACATATTTATGAAATATTGTTATATATTATAACTATGGCTTGGGATTAGACACTTACACTAACATTGTTATATTTAAAATTGCATGATGTGATGATTATTGCCCGTGTTGGCATGTGTAGTGATAATATACACAACAATGGGACTATTTATATGTGATAGAAAATGTTGCTATTTACAAAAATTAGGACATAACCTAATATTATGAGAACAAACAACAAACAATACATGTAACAAAGAAATACAGATACATATCTGTATGCCTTTGTTCTAATACTCGAATTACCATGAAATATCGGCATTATTATGTAATAACAATATACTAAAAATCATACAAAAATCATTGCATTATTTAAAAAAAAAATAAGTACGGGAGCAGTAAGGTAACTGCTGTTGACTTTTTACGTGACGAGGAAGTAAGTGTTGCGACTATTAAAGCGTTAAATTATGACAAGTGGTGATTCAATGTTGTAGCATTTTAATATTTGTTTGCTGTCGTCAGCGGGACAAGAAGGCCTATCGTAAGAAAAAATATTTGAGGGTATCGCTCGGCTATAGGGGAATCCCAGGCAGCTGACTGAATAGCAACAGAGTTAGAAACCTGTTCTTGTGAATGGGTTTAATGACGCACGTTTAAAGACTCTTATTATTGTTAAATTATTACTATTTTACATTATTTATTTATCAAAAGAAGTTTTTTGATTACGTCAACGATTTCACTATGTTATGAGACGCTGTTAGGCCACTATTTGAAGAGCTGACAATTAGATATAAGATTTATGAAGGTGATAGCAATAAGGATGATGGAAACCCAACCACATTACTTCAAGCTGCAGGCCAGAAGAATAGTCGACCACCAAAGAGACTTGTACAATAAAAAGCTTGCGGGAGAGTTGGAGGAACTAAACTTATGTTGAACTGTGTTTGGACGTCAAAGCCGCTTCCTTGGGCATATATATATGGACTATGAGGACAGTAGAAAAGTCGGTAAGTGCTGAAGGTGTTTCCCAAAGGACTCTCTAAGGATTATAGCTCCGATAATGAATATTTTATTTTATAATTTTTCCATTATTTGCTGTTAAATTAATGATTACGAATCATTTTGTTTAAACTAGTATTTAATAAATAACTATCAATTAAAAATGAAAAAGTTAATAGTCAATTAAAAAATTTTTTTTTCAAAAGATGGGTATTCACTTTGTGGCGTCATTTTAAAAAAATTAATTAAAAATTATTTTGTATTCACCACTTTAATAATATACACATATCAACATGTTTATAAAGCGATGATTTATTCATCAGGAATATATAGAATACTAAAAAATAATAATGTCAATTATAGACAAAATGATAAACATAGAACACAATAATATAATAATGGACAAAGTATAAACATAAACAAAAAAATATTAAAGCAGGTAAGTAATTAATCAAAAATGTTATATATATAGTATAACATAGCATGTTTATATTTATTACATCATAATATTTAGTAAATATATATTACATATATTTAATATAGTATACTATGTATCCTGATGAGTGAAGCTTCATTTCCGAAACATGTTGATATTTATATATTAAACAGTGGTTTACACAAAGTATTTGTTATTAATTTTAATATCTAATAATGACTCCACAAAGTTACTATACTTGCAATGAAGAAAATATTGATATGTATTTCTTAAAAAGTGGTTTAAACAAAATAATTCCTAATCATTTAATTGAAAATGATACCAAAAGCAATTTTGCATTAATTAAAAAAGAAATTTGTTGTTTAGTTCGCAAAGTACACACATATATATAATAGATCATTCATACACCCCCATTTTCTTGTGAAAATCACCTCAAGGGCACTTTTCAACAAAATTTATCCAGCGCTTTGATTGATATCTAATAACTAACAGCAAAGATTTATAGCTAGCAACTTAAACTTACTTTATAGCTAACTTTATTTATGGCTAGCAACTTAAACTTACTTTATAGCTAACTTTATTTATGGCTAGCAACTTAAACTTACTTTATAGCTAACTTTATTTATAGCTAGCAACTTAAACTTACTTTATAGCTAACTTTATTTATAGCTAGCAACTTAAACTTACTTTATAGCTAACTTTATTTATAGCTAGCAACTTAAACTTACTTTATAGATAACTTTATTTATAGCTAGCAACTTAGACTTACTTTATAGCTAACTTTATTTATAGCTAGCAACTTAAACTTACTTTATAGCTAACTTTATTTATGGCTAGCAACTTAAACTTACTTTATAGCTAACTTTATTTATGGCTAGCAACTTAAACTTACTTTATAGCTAACTTTATTTATAGCTAGCAACTTAAACTTAGTTTATAGCTAACTTTATTTGTGGCTAGCAACTTAAACTTACTTTATAGCTAACTTTATTTATGGCTAGCAACTTAAACTTACTTTATAGCAACTTTATTTATAGCTAACAACTTAAACTTACTTTATAGCTAACTTTATTTATGGCTAGCAACTTAAACTTACTTTATAGCTAACTTTATTTATAGCTAGCAACTTAAACTTACTTTATAGCTAACTTTATTTATAGCTAGCAACTTAAACTTACTTTATAGCTAACTTTATTTATAGCTAGCAACTTTAACTTACTAGTGACTTAAAACGTGACATCTTACACTTATAACCAGTGTCTTTAAACGAATGACATACATATTTATGACCGATCATGTCTTTAAAAAATATTGCTCTATGACTTACAGCTATGGCTTAAAATCAGAGATTTTCAACTCACATATTTACTTTTTTTTGTATTTCTTGGGCATTAACTATGCAACATTTTATTACATCGACTTATCCGTGTATCGAAACCGGTATCGCAGTAATAAAATTAAGTAACAAAAGCACATAATGGATAAAACTCTTCAAACAGAATGTCACATATTTTCATTTAAAAATGCATAAATGATGTAATGATTGCTGACCGTGTTAATTAAATATTAATAACAATGGGACGGGTTTATATGTGATACTCTGTATACAAAATGGCAATCAGTATAAAAACTTGAACATAATGCAACATTAAACAGTGGGAGGAGTTTTCGTATGAAATAACACAACTCTGTATATGGGTAATGTGGCATCAGTTTCAGGATTATTTATTTATTTATTTACAAGAAACAAACAGCTGTAATACAGATATACTCGTATACACAAAGGAAGTATAATAAAAGGTAAGCAAAGAAAGTGTTCTGTAATGCCAGTGAGATGATTTATTAGAAAAAACAAAATAAGAAGGAAGGGGGGAGATGAAGAGGAAGATAGGATCGGGACAGGAGATGCTCTCGATACATTTTATGCTCGTGCATCAATTACTTCGTACGTATTATTTCGGTTCGATATTTTGAAAGGATATTGTGAAGAATGTCGATATTGTGAAATTGTGAGTTATATTGCGCACAAATACGGGGAATTGGAGAATTTATTCTAAGATTAGTCCTGGATGCGCAATAAAAAAAATCGATTTGTCGGGTTGGTCTTGATGGTATGTGAATGTTTATAAAGTTAATGAGCTCTGGCGAGTCCAGGCTATTATTCATTATTTTAAATAACAAGATTTGATCAAATATGATTTGATCAAGCGTCGCGTTTGAAGCGTGATGAAGTTATGGAATTTTAAAGATTCGGTATTATTTGTAAAGTGTAAATGACATTTGTAATTTACATGCTTAAAGAATTTACGTTAAATGCTTTGGATTCTTTCAATATGGACTTGGTATAAAGGTGTCCATATCGGTGTGCAATATTCTAAGTGAGGGCGAATATACGCTGTGTAAAGGGAGTATAGAGTATGCTGCGAAAAGGTTTTGAAATACGAATTATAAATCCCAGCATTTTATTGGCTTCATTGATAACCTCATTAGTTTGTTTGATAACATTCAAAACGTGACGGTTAAAAAAATGCTTTAATTACATTAGAACAAGATTATTTTTATGATGATTATAATACGATTGTATTCCGAATTTAAATTAGGCCAAAGTTTGTTTGATAAAATTTAGTTTCATATCCAGTATTACCCCAAGGTCTCAAATAGATTCTACTGCAGTAATATTATTTATGTATATATATATAAATATATTCAATTCAATCATTCATTTTATTTATTTATTTTAAGATATCTGTGCCTTTCTGTAAATCCAAATAACTCATTAAATACATTATTTGCAACCATGCCATAATATTAACAATGAAAACACAAAATGATTATTACTGTAGGTAAAAACTTCTTTGTTCTTTTGATCGATTAAAACATTTTATTTTATTTTAATAAACATTTCTGACTAGCATTACCTTGTAGAATATACATATATACACACATCTTAAAAGAAATAAATTAAATGAATGATTGAAACGAATTAATTAAATTGATCGTCGATCTTTAGCCGCATTAAGATAATTCGTCGCTAAACATTAAACATATTATTGCGATGCAATGCAAAAACATGTATTTTAGGTTTGAAAAATTGATGGCCTGGAAATATCGTAGATGATTCAATTAAATACTGCGAGTAGAACACACATTGGGCTTTCGTTTAACAGAGCATTTTTGGCGAGTTTTTTTATATGCCTAGAAAAAATTAAAGTATCGGACCTAAAAATTTTTTTAAAAGTGCTAAATCTCCTACTTACGGACCCTTTTTCTGATATTGTCCTATTTTTCATTGTGGCAAATTAAGTTTCTTTGAATATGACCGAAAAACGTTTAATAATAATTCCTGAGAGTTACAAAATAAAATAAAACACGCATTAAGGTGTTTTGCGTAATCGACGCCGGTGTTAAGCCGGAATTTCAGCCTTTTCGCCAGCTGCATAAGGAATACGTGATTTCGTTCCAATTTTAGCAAGTGGATCCCCTTAAGAGGAACAGTTGCGCAGCCTGTTTCATTTTAACTTAATTTTAGATTTGAGGTCAAAATACTCACCTAAACCTAATGATCTTGTTTTTCATCAAAAAGTAGTAAATGTCTAGTACGGATTAGAAGCAATTTATTTATTTTGGTTTTACATTATGAAATATGAACCATTTAAGGAATTGATTTTTCGCGATTTTAGAGGCACCTTTAACAATTATTCGGTGGCTAACGGTGATTAAAAAAAAGTTTTACGTCGTCTGCTTTGAAAATATATATATATTTTTTTTATATATTAAAATAAGGTGGACTTTAAATTAAATTAAAATCTACCAATTTACGCTGGAACACAAATCTGCCGTACATACATGTAATTTAAAATAACGACCCGAAAAAAAGTTTTTTTTTATTTTTTTTATTTAATATGATAATTTTTTTTTTTACAGATAGTATATAAATAAGACATGATTCATATACTGTAACAAAAAATGTAATATAGCTATTCCTCACCATAAAGAAACAAGGTTCTTGTGTTTGGTGAGTGATTATCGCTTAATTATTCAGATCATAACTTAAAATATTGTTGTACAATAGCAGGAAATATGAATTTGTCGTTTTCATATTTTTATTTACGTAATCATATTTACATAGCAAATGCGATTTTTTTTTTAAATACAATTCGCAATTAATTTTCTAAGTTGCATCTAAAATTAAAATTAATAAAATGCTTCTCATTCATACTAGATATTTAGTAAACCTTTAATAAAAAAAATATATTATTCGGTTTGGGTGGGTATTTTGGCCTCAAAACCAAAATTAAGTTATGTATGAAACGGGCAGCGCAGCCGTTTCTCTTAAAGTGACTCCCACTAACATTGTCCATTGATGAGTAAATCAACAGCACTTTGACTTTCCCTTGAGTAGCGAGTTATTGGATGGAATTCCTTGGAATTTATTGTTGGTCATGAACCTTTAACCATAAATAAACAGGGGAAGAAATATTATGTTGTTTCATTTTAAAGAACCATTATGAATGAAATGACGAATTTATGGATATGGGAGAGGCTGAAAAAGTGAGTTTAGGCTGATTATGCATTTCAATTCCAGAGGAAGTTTATTCCAACTGGCTTCAGGGCCGGATACTCCGAAAGCACTATCGCCAAACTTCGTGTTCGAATTGCGTTTAGGTTCTTTCTACGGCTCAGCAATTAAGCGTCATACCATTTCCCCGTAGGGGTGCGTAGAAAAGATAGAACGTGTCACACACATCTCTGTTCTAGTACTCACTCCTAGAATGTTTACTATCCAAATCTGAACAGCATGATCTCTCGACCTTATATATAACCTATCCATTTTCCTCGCCAATACCCTTCTGCATGAATAACAATATTCTTCTATAAATCAGGGTGCTATAATCCCACTGCCTCCGAACAGTTGGAACTCTTGTTTGCTACATAAATAAAATTATTATTATTTTTATGGACACAATTGGGAAGAGTAGTAAAATTTTATTTGGTAGGGTAATAATTTTAATACAATTTTAATCGGTTTATCTATGCATCATAATATATTATTACCTATTATCAATTATCGTAGAGGCGATAAAACTCTCAAGCAATTCATAATCTGTAATATGCTCTTCCTGTCATAATCAGTTTAATATAGTTTACTGTAATTATTCTAATGATGTTGCCTCCTGTTATTTATCCCTATTATTGGCATTTCAACCAAAACATCATCCATCACAGAGATATGAATTTACGCACACCTCTTGTTCAACGCACATCAATTGTTACATTCACATTCATATATCTTCTCATAAATAATATCATTCCGACTCTTCACGTTCCTCGAATAATTAATTTGAGTATACATAACGGGTAGATTTAGGCCAGGCGCACACGAGCAACTCGTGTCGCCGCGAAAGTTGAGAAAGTTGTATGTATTTCAAAATACATACAAAATTCAAAAAAGTCGCCTTGAAAAATGATTCCAAATAGACCTCTAGAAACTTCCCGACATCAGATAGTGCTGATGTCAATCAACATTTTACAATAAAACACTCGCACGTTTGCATTTAAAAAGACTCCGAGACGAGAATAGTACTATGCGCGCGTTCTTACCGCCCAAAGAGATTGCTTGTTTGATAAAAAAAAAATTGTCTGCATATTAACAAGCTCGCAGGTTACGCGTGCTTGTCAGAAATTAAGCCCATTTTCCCGCTTGCAGATGTGTTGCTATCGTCCGTAGACACCGCCATCTTTATTCACAAACCTTCCCATAGTTGGGCCGAATTACGTGACATTAATTTAAATAATAAAAAAACATTCATTTTTCAAATGAATCAACGTGTATTCTCATTAATATAACCTGTTGGTATACACGTGAATTACAGGTAACCGTCTATTCGGTACCGGGGGGTTAAGTGTTCATAACCCGGAGCGCGCAAAAATCGCGGTATGCCCCATTCATAGATACAAACAAGCTACAAGGATATAAGTGTCCGTATTTCAACTATGTCATTCACAAACATTTTTATACACTGAATTGAAAGTAATTACAGGATAAATATATGTGATATAACAGTTAAATAGGTATTAACGGAAGCTAATTTTCGCAGATTTTTTTAGTATAAAAATAAATAAAGCAATATCTATTTTTTTACGAGAAACCTGCCAAACAGATTGTATGAAAAAGGTCCGTTTCGTATCACCTTGTCGCGTCGCAACGTGTACGCACCTCCATATATCATATCACGACGCAACTATCGCCCCAGACAAATGTCACGCGTGTGCGCCTAGCCTAACGTTTTTAACACGATAATGAATTCGAATTAAACAATCTACTCGTACGCAATAAAAAAATTATTATTCGCGTTACGTAGCCAAATTAAAAATACATCGCCTATGAGGCCTTGCGATTTGCATTCCTTTTACGCGAGTTATAATAGCATTATTCGTTTTTCAGTAATGGGCAGACACTAACTATCGTGTGACAAAGAGCAAATTGATATGGTTTGCAATATTTTCACTAGTTTATATTTTACGTGAATACCGCACAAGAAGAAAGAAGGGCCAGTGGGACTAAGGCATCCCCAATTTGGGTGTTTTTTGGGGTTGAAAAGAGTTAGGATAGAAAGGAGATGCAGGTTGAGAAGTACCTGGCTATTCATATCTTGTTATTAAGCACGGTTAAACCATTTTAAGCAATGTTTCGATTCTGAATGGTGGTCTTTCTCCGGGGCGATACTGAGAGTATATTCAGTATTTTGTATTCAATATTCAAGAATGAGCGAGTCTATTTGTTGTTTCTCATTGAAATTTCAAAGGATCGTATTTCGAAACGACACTGTGCACCGAAAAAAATTGTTTTATTGGCGAGATTAGAAAAAAAAATTGAAGTTTAAGTAATTTTCTCGCTATTCCGTAAATAAACCAAAAACGCATTTTGAGAAAAGTTGACACAATGAGCTGTCAGGATTTTCAATAGTGGAACTCATCTCACAGTTATGTAATTTGTAGGAAACTAAATAATTGAAAATTCATTCGCACATATCCCACTGTGACGTCCAACGGCCCATATTCAAGCATCCCTTACCTTGATTTTTAAATTCCCAAAAAATCTAATTATTCGAAAACACGAAAAAATTGACACTTGAAGGTTTTCCACTTTTCACGGAAAGGTACGGAAGCGGGAGGTACCTAGCTTCACACGCAAGTGTGACACGAGCACCTATTCGCACAAGTATTTTCACATTGAAATCAAGGAATTTTCACGCACGCATTCATTGAAACTTGAACCACTCAACTTCACTTAATGATAAGGAGTAAATATTAAAGATAAGAATTATTTCTTTTTATAAAACAGCGTCCTTGAAGAAAACTTGCGGTTCAGGTTTGATATAATAGATGACTTTTCTCATTTGAGTAGACAATAGCTCCACGTCCCGGAGCGTGCGGAACTATGTCATTACTAATTGTAAATGTTTCGAGAGGGATGGTTGGGAAGTGCCTGTCTATTTCCAGATCCAGTTACTATTTATAGTTCAATCAATGTGTCTAGCTAGGAATTAATATCGACCAGACAAACATAATGGCAACTTCAACTCGCATGTATCTCAATTTGTATTTAATTATTATGTTTTGCAAATTCAGACTGCGCGTTACTGAAAATATCAATTCACGACAGTCAACCCTTAAGTCAACAGTGTTATCAGCTATGGCAAGGTTGAAGGAACCAACGCACACGTTTAATACTAAGTTCATTGAGCATGCTTTCGGAGTGTCAGGTCCTACAGCCTGGAATAAACTGCCAAATGATTTAATAATGGTCGAAGACTCGAGAGAATTCAGAGCCAAACTGAAAGCTCATCTTTTCAGACAATTATATCCATAAATTGAATAAATGTACACACGAATTGTTTAGCTGGGATAGCCAGTTAGTACTTACGTAAAGTCACTTATATAATATGTAAATTATCTCACGCACTGGTGCGCAAATACGTCGAGCTACTGCTATACAAAAAATCATGAACTCTTCACATTCCGCAACATTGTAAATAAGTAAATGTGTAAAAAATGTAAATAACCATTGACAATTTTGTTTTTAAATCTACGTGCTTTTTAAAGTAATTTTCCAAAGATTATCTAGTCCTAAAATTGAACAATTAAAATATTAATATTTTAAATAAATACCAAATCTTAGTTTGCGGCTAACCTAAGAAATGTAACATCAATAGGTGTGATTAATAAATAAGTGGAAAAAAGTTTAAAGGTTTTTAAACAAACAAAAAAACATTTTAACTTCAATAGTAAAGAAGGATTAAAAATAGCAACTGTAAAAATCGTATCATCCACGAGGTTAAATTTTTCTAATAAAACTGTATTTATCTGAAGTGACATGCCAGGTAAATATGTTTTCCGTCTATGTTTGTACTTAATTAGATGAAGACTAGAAAGTAATATTTGTACAGCGCCCTTAAGGTTATTTTTCACAAAAACGACGCTATATAAATCGTCGCTCACAGCACAAACAGGTGTATCTCATATTTAGCCAATTTCCAGGAGGGCCATAAACTTGTTTTTTTGCCGGATTCTTACAAATGTTTCGCTAATGTGACTTTAATTAAGAATTTTCTTTATCCATTGGCGAAATATGTAATAAAATGTAAAAGAATCCTACCAAAAAAACTGTTTTTTGACTGTCCTATAAATTTGTTAAATATGAGATACGCCTGTTTGTGTTGTGACGTCGAAATTATTCAATTATTATTATTTCCATATGTAAATAAAATAAATATTTTTTATGAATCTCTCCTTCGCAATAAGAGCAAATTTGTTTGTTTATTTATTTATGTGACACGAATGGGAAACTTTAAAGAAAACTTTAAACTTTAAAAAAGAAAACTTTAAACAAGAAAAAGCTTAGCAAAACTATTTAAATTTCATCGTCTATTTTTGGCATGTTTTAAGCTTTTTTATGAATTTTACGTAGCACAAAATATAGACTGACTCATTTTTAAATTATAAATATATACCCATTATTAAATACTATGAATGCCTACGTTTTGCGCCTGTACAAAATCGACCACCTGCCTTTAAAAATATGTAAATAAAAACCAACTTTGATTTTTTCTAAATAATCAATATTTTAAGAAATTACATAAAAACAGTACTCTCTTATTATATTTAATTTCAGTGGGATATAATTAGTGACCAATCATATTAGACTTATATCGAATTATTGTGCTATATGACCGGTCAGTGGTTGAGTTGGTATCGCGTCTGGGTTCCACCCAGGCGTCGTGAGATCAATTCCTTGGCTGTATAAGTCCCCCATCACGACACAAACAACATCTTCCGCTTACTGTGATTGTATTAGGAGATTTTCAAATATTCTCAGGTTATTCGTAGCCCGCGAATGTATGTCTTTCTTTTTAAAAAATACAAAATTTATTATATGAAATCGAGAATATTAGAGGTTTATGAAATTTAGCTAAGAAGTAATTCATCAAATTAACAACGATAGAATTGGTTAATGACACCTTAAGTGGAGTGGTTGATACACTTTAGTATTCTAAAGTTGAATATTAATATGATATGTATAATATAATATAATATATATTACATAACTATAATATGTATAATATTATTTATGATATCAATATACTACGAATAATATTAATATTAATCTAAATATAGTACGAATAATATTAATATCCTTTTATTAATATTCAAATTCAGAATACTAACGTAAAGTATTAATATAAATATACTATCAATAATATTAATATAAATATACTATCAATAATATTAATATTAATATGAATAATACTAATATAATATTATTAAAATATGAATAATATTCATATTATTATAAATAATACTAATATAATAATAATAAAAGGATTATTTCTATAGCGCCGTTTTCGTGAGAAAATCACCTCAAGGGCCTCTCCTCATATTATTCATATTTTAATAAAATATGAATAATATTAATATAAACATACTATGTATAATATTAATATGAATAATACTAATATAATATTAATAAAATATGAACAATATTAATATAAACATACTATGAATAATATTAAGATGAATAATACTAATATAATATTAATAAAATATGAATAATATTAATATAAATATACTATGAATAATATTAATATAAATATACTATGAATAATATTAATATTAGTACGAATAATACTAATATAATATTAATAAAATATGAACAATATTAATATAAACATAATATGAATAATACTGATATAATATTAATAAAATATTAACAATATTAATATAAACGCACTATGAATAATGTTAATATAAATAATACTAATATAATATTAATAAAATATGAACAATATTAATATAAACATACTATGAATAATATTAATTTGAATAATACTAATATAATATTAATAAAATATAAAGAATATTAATATAAATATACTATGGATAATAGTAATTAATATAATATTAATATCATACGATTATGCTTCTATAGAAGCCGTTGATAACATTCAGAATCGAGACAGTTTAGTCTTGAATAAAAGTTGTAGATTAAATAAATAATGTTAAAATTTAGAATAAAAGCAGTTAATGATATTACGAATAAAGGTGGTTGATGTAATCCACAATAAAAGTACATACATACGAGTATGTTATCTCTAGGTCTACATGAATGGAGAAATGGGGGACGGCAGACAAAAAAACATGTGAGAAACTCTAGTATGAAGAAGTATTATCAATGGGAAGTAATGCAAAATCATGTGTTTTTGGTTTGAACATTGGATGGCCTAGAAATATCATAGATGATTTAATTAAGTACTGCAATGAGAACACACCTTGGCCTAAGTCTTTTTATAAGCCTTTAAAAAAATAATGTCAAAGTCTCCTAGTTACGAACCCAATTTTTCCAATATTGTCATATTGTTCATTGTGGCAAATTAAGTTTTTTAGAACATGAGCTTAAAATATTTTAATAATTATGCCTGAGCTTTACAAAATAATATTAAACACGGATTTTAGTGATGTTTTTTTTTTTGCCTAAATCGGAACATGCGACCGGTATTAATCGGTTATTATCGTTAATTTCAAACCTTTTCGCCACCTGCATAAGGGGTGCGTGATTTAGTTGGAATTTTAGGAAGTGGATCGCCTTAACTCTTCCCACACGGTGCTTGAAAAATCCTCCACCTGTTCCTGTGCTGTTCACTTAGTGTACCGGATTCACATTTAGAATTATCCAATTTTTTTGTAGATTAAAAACGAATACTTTACGTTTATTACTTATATTGAATATTTTGTTAATTCTACATATTTATGTACATAACTAAAATATCGTGCATAAATGCTGAAAATGAGTATAAAAAAACATCGGACACGCATAAAACTAGAACCGTCCGATACTTCAGGTAGTTTTGATAAAACGCATGATACGTCCGTTACAGCCAGCAGACCGCAGGATATTACTGGCGACCGCGCATCATGGCACGGTGAGCGAAACCCCGTACTCCTCTCGCTCACTACCGCACCACTCGGCAAGTTTCTTTTGCGTTTGATAAATACAGTAAAATCATTTTAAAGAGATTCTTGCTTGCGTAGTGGTTTACTGTATCGTGGGTCTACTGCGAGGATAAGAGACATCCGCGGGCGGGTGTTCCAAACTGTTTCAAAGAAGTTTGAACCACTATTAGCGTGCACAAATAATACATTCAAACGTGCTCTGTTTAAAATGATTGCCTGTACTTACATGTTAGAATTTTTTATACATTACATAAATGTATTGCTGAGGAACACCTAAAATATGAACTCTGTATTTAGTATATTTAAAGAGATGTTGAAATAATCATATTATTAATTATTGAGATATGACAAATCAGTTGACAGCACCGGCACGGGAAGTTAATGACATCTACACACTTATTATTATAGTTTGACCTCCGAATAACGGTATGTTTGCCTTTGCTTGATCCACCTGACTGTCTGATACGCAATGTTCTCTAGTGTTTCGTGAAACTTAAACCTTTTGCAAATAATGTTGTGACACTTTATTATCTTTTTATTCTGCGAAATAGCTACCTACTACATTCGCGGTGTTTACCACGTCATAAATATAAGAGTTACCTGATTTACAGACATCACATTTTCATCTCTGTTTACCAGTGGCGTGCATTGCCCTATGACCAAATGTAGGCTGTGTGTAATTTTTCAAATTCTGGTATGAATTTTGGATTGAATATTTGAAAATGTTCATTTTACTAACATCTTCTACTGATTGCTTTGACCAACTTAAAAA